>DWDT01002869.1:0-13096 GCA_018245595.1 Microceris scylla | reverse complement strand
TTCATAATAATCGGTACAGTAGTTTTTGAGTTCATCGATGACATACAGACAAACATTCATTTTTATATATTAAGATATCATTACTGTTATTAATAAACATAATATTATAATTTTAAACTAAGCACCCATATTGTTTCGGTGTTATGATACATTTATAAGGTAATAATTAAAAGCCTTATTTTATATAATTTACTAGCTATAGTTGTACAAAATTAAAAAGCTAACAACACGAATTAGTGCTCCGAAAATCACCGAGAGCCTGCGACACGGACAATTATCATGGGAAGTGGGCGAGATGACTCAGCATTCGAACATCTCCGATATCAACTCCATTACGAGCATTGTTGTAACTAAAAGGGTAACTGTGACAATCTATGCAATAGAAATAGAAAAAAAAATTATAAGCTTACACACAATGTTTAATCTCAGTTTAACGATGACTCGAGATTAAACATTTTCTATGTTAAGTAATGTTCCAACCGCAGTCGTATTCCACCTCATTACCATTTTACAACGAGATAATTGCATAACATTATTATGGTAATATACATAACGTTGCCATATTTATTAGTTAAACCAGTGTTATTAATAATTACGTTGAATATAAAAAGTCTACCAACAATCAGATATGTAGGTGTAATCTCAAATATTCATCAAAATTTAACTATAACGTCATATAAAATGTTAATAATCAAAAATCTCATTTCCAAATTGGAAACGTGGACAGATCTGATACAATAAAATATCATTTCATTCTAGTACAAAACTTTTATATGTATGGGAATCTGATATTTGGATCTATAAAACGTCATTAACTGAAAGAATATAAGCGATTACGTCGAACGGAGCGGCCGTCCACACTCGTAAGCACTCATTCCCAATTACAACACAAACGGAACGTTTCATTAAAATTCCGAGACCTGTTCGTATCGATGTCGCGCCGCGACCCGCGACCCGCGGCCGCCGCGATAAAAAAATCAAATCATCCTAAAAATCATACCGCTTTCATAACCTTTATGATTTCATGAATTGATCATGCGAAATCATACGACGGATTAAACTCAAGATTAATGACTTCATCAAGTCAGTATTCAGTTCCGTTTCCGTTACAAAAGTCTCGCGTCGCCGCGAGAAATGCCGTTTTAAGCGCGCTCCGATCGTTTACAACAAACAATAGGCGTGTTATATACGAAAAAAAAGAGCAGTGATAGCGCCTTGTATCATAATACCATTATGCTAGGGTATTGACCAGTCATCGGAATTTGATTTGTGTCAGAGGTCGACTCGGGACGCGTTTGAAATAATATAATCGATAGAAAGCTCTAATCTGCTCTATTATTTGAACAAAGTACTGGGGAATGCCGCTCGTACGTTGATTTGTGTTTCGTTTGAAAAGAATGTACTTGACACCTAAAGATTTCACCACCCAAATCATCTTCGATTTGTACACTTGTAATAAATGTGCATGTAATCGTGTCGATTACAATCGCACTAATAAAAGTCATAATTAAAACACAATGAAACTAACAATTTTGTGCTTAACTGTACCTACTTGTAATGTCGACACCGAATATAACGTGCCTGATTATAACAACATAACTTTTACGCACGTGATGGTTTGATAGGCCCACAAATTGCAAACGTTTTTAAGACTAAAATGCTCCGATAGTTTGTTTTGAAATAAATTATTATTATTTATTTAAATACGTTATATTTAAATAATTTATCCGTTAACGGTCTCGAGTTATTAGATTGATAGACTTGCCATTATTATGAATAGATAAACAATGGTACGATCACATAAAATGTAGCTGGTATCGAAAAACGCAAATAATTTTGTAGCTCTTTATGTTCATTTGAATTGAAGCAAAGGCTCACGTGAATGGCTTTGAGCATAAAGTAAATTAACAGATATGGAAAGCTCAATTCCATTCGATGCTTCAGCATTCATTGCAAGTTCGCGCTGTCGTGCTAAGTTTTATGAATGAATCGACTATTTCAACTAAATGAATATTTTAGTGTGGCATGGCAGATGTTTTACATGCGTACTTTATAACTTCAACGTTTCAAGTTGAATACATTAAACGGTTTCCGTTCGCCGAGTCATTCAACCGATCGCACGACTGTTCCATTCATATTTTCGAATACCATGCATTTATTTCCGAATTTCCATTCATTCGAATTTCAAATTGAGAACGCAACGTCATCGTCTATGCGTTACGCATACGCAAATATCACAATCGCTTATTGGAATCCTTGTTATGTGAATTTATGTTCTATTAATCCAGCAATATGGGATATAATTTTCTAGTGGCGTTAAACATGTAAGGGTTTACGTGCGTTTCGTTCATTGACGAGGGTTAGTGCAGGATTGATGCAACTGTTGAAATATTTTGTCACAACAATTTGTCACGGTCTGTCACGAAAGTGCGTGTCAGGATGACGTGTCACGCGTGTACATAATTTCGTGCGCTCCTTCCCCGCGGGAGTCCGTGAATTATATCGATTAAGTACAATTAATCATTCCTTTATCGATCCTTTATCGATGATCGATGTATCGGAATTCGGAATCCATTTTTGATAAAAGGCAAACCCTGCTGCCTGACAAATATACGTGAATGAGTTATTATTAATTTTAAAGGCGCGTTGCGTAAACGACATATTCGTTTTTCTATTTATGTAAGCGTTTGATATATCCTATTATATTGTTTACTATAAAACAAATTATGAAATAACATCGTTCTGTACAAATTATCCATCAAATTCACACATAGTGTTCACAGAATTTCCACCTACCATTTTTTGTTTATATAGTTTTTAATAACCTACAATTATTCGGCCAATTAGAACAACAATGAACAAAACAAACCAGTTCGAACCGGATCTCATAGTGAGTCGAGAGCAGATCCCGAACGAAACAAATGTAATGGAACCAATCGCTACTGAGTTACGCGAAGTTCGGATAAAACGTACAAGGAAATGAGTATAGAATGATGAGTGAAATAAACCAAAGCACATGCTACTAGAATAATAATACTTGAATAGTATTTACTTACCTTTGGAATTGTGACTAATATTAAATGTGCAAAGAATATTTAATTGAAGTAAAATTTAAGTTAATAAAAATTCTTAGAAGTGACTATCAGCTATCGCTAACAATAAAAATGGCGGCAAAATTAAAATTGCAGATCAGCTCTTCGTGCTTCAACTCAATAAGAAATAATAGACGGAAAACAAATAACACCTCAATTATATTCTAATTTTCACACAAACCAGTAACCGCATAGGTGAAATATAACCTAATTTGACATTCTCTTAACAAAAAGCGTAATTTTAAATAGCATGACGTAATTGTTGAAAATTGATAATTAACGATGTGAAATCTAAATGAAAAATGTTAACATTTCAATCGTAAACTGCCTAGTTAAATAGCAATGTTAACCGGCAACTTATCGTGCTTACACTACGACTGCTGTACTAATTGGAATGAATAATATGAGGAGTGAACGGTTTAATTGAGCATTCGTTCACGTTCGTTCTAATGATGCTATCGGTCGGTTGAATGTTCTTCAAATATTAATAATGGTACAGGTCAAGTACATTCGCGTAGCACATTTATATCTGTTCCTTGGTATTTATGTTGCTCATTAGAGTGTTAATTTGCTAAAAAGTTTTCTAAAACGTTGACATTCTATCAAACGTTAGCGTGCGCGTTATAAAATTATCGTGCTGAGGAATACCTCGAGGTTGTTCAGTATTAAACATACATTTAACATAAACAGACATTTGTATATAATTATGTTACGGCTAAAGATGGATGTGAAAAAAATTTTAAACTGACTACGTTTAAGCCTACCTTCATTTAGATCAGAGAATAGAGTTCGATATAAATTTAATTTGATAATTAATTAATAATATTGAAAATATTATTAATTAATTATTATACTTATTAGATTTTTACATCATTTTAAATGTCAAAATAAATACTAATCCGATCAAATAATTGTTTAATCAGTGACCAGTACGTTTAACAATGGCCTCAGAATAAACTTAAGGCTGAATATAATAATTTTTTTTCACATCTATCTTTGACCAAGATATAAATATCAAATTTACCTTCAGTGATTATAAATATGTATACTGTTATTGATTTAAAATTTTAATTAATGTATCTCAATAGAAAGCAATGATTAATGTTTAGTTTTAAGCAAATGCGTGTAGCTTATTTTTTTTTTTTGGAACCGCACTGGAACCGTAAATCTCGTGGTAGGAACCTCAAGGGAAGTAATTTTGAATATCATAAAAAACATATTGTGCGTCTTAGTCAAAATAATGTTTGTATATTGGAATGTGAACTAACCCTAACGTTAGGCAACGTTCACGGCGCCGAGGCTTTTATGCAAAATAACAGCCATCATCCACCAATTTGTACAACAATATGCGTTGTTGCGACCCGAATATCTGGGCCGGTCGGGGGTCACGGGCTGATAGAGGTTGAGACGTGCGAGGCGCGTCTAGGGTACCTGTACACCTACGTCTAATGAAGGTACAGGGTATAGACCTTCACGCGTGTTGTGCACTTAGCCCTACCTCCATTAGCCCTCGAATACATTATATATATTGAATGCTATTATAAAAGAGTATTTGTCTGTGTTTATATCTGTGTCTTACGCCATGCTAATTACCTAATGTTGGACACGTGCTAATGAAGAAGTCCTCCATACGGATTTATAGCGAATTCCACTATTGAAAGTTATTTTACATACCTGAATACTCCCAGAAGTGTTTGATAATTTAACTTCTGTGAATTACTATAAACAAGCACTCCTCACTAAATGATTTCATCTTATCCTTTTTCAGCAATCTGATCTTTTGCTCCGTCCGCGTTACCTCCGTCCTCGTGAAAGTTGTCCCTTAAACCACATATGTATATATATTTCGCTGATTGTTCTCAATCAGTAACAGTCAGGACTACTAATACATCATTTAAGTTTAACTTCGCAAAATTCATATTTAAGATAAGATAACGAACATAAGTCGTATATAGTCATCGAAGCATAAACATATAGGAAAAAACTACGGTAACCAGACGTTAATTATCACGTTATAAAAACTAGGACGTTTTTGTGTAAAAACTGTGAGTATCTATCTTACAAAGTACGCCAGTATGGCCACAAGAGCGTGAAAAATTATCACCTATCAAAACCAAATCAAGAGATCGCGTTCAGCAAACCGTGTAAGGACTAATATGCACTGTGCGGTCACTTGTACATTTTATGGTTTAATGTCGTTTTATATAAAACATAATATCATCATCGTCATCATCATCACCGGGCTGTTTCAGTCCACTGCTGGACATAGACTTCCCCCAATGAGCGCCATCGCGTCCTGTCCTCGGCTTGCCGCTTCCAGCATCTGACTGCAGCCTTTCGCAGATCGTCATCCCACCGTCATCAAACAAAATTTACATCATCATCACATTGAGCAATGACCTGCAATATGGTGATATGACCTGATGATATAAACTACGCTTATAAAAGTGCTTATAAAAGGCCATACCCTTCATTCTCTACGTACAAGAACAAATGTATTTAATATAAATTTCAATGTAATAACTGGCAGCCTCTAGTGTGTAGATGCCTTAAACATAATACTGATTATTTATGATGGATTGTGTTTTAATCGAGTGTTCTATTTGTTTTGTTTTTAAATTGCAACGGTTTTACAATGTAATTAGTACATTCTAATAATAAATGTGTTCCGAATTCGAATTTAGAAATTTTTTATATCTGTGAAAGTAAAATCGAAGCTAATGTCAAATTAAAATGAAATTTTAAAATTTTTAATTAGAAGTATAAAATATATCAATGTTTCTGGATAATTCACGATAGTTTTACAATTACATAATTTTTTTCTTGTAAAGTTAAAGTTTTTTTCCGTTCTGTTGCTTTTTTAATTGAAAATCTAATCTATTTTTAAATATTTGGGCACTGTTTCATGGTCAGAAGTGTACATATTGCATGAATTATTTGAATGCAAAAAGGACGCATTCCTAACAAACGCAACGTAAAATAAATAAATACACCAACAATATCCTTAAGCTGACCTAACGTATTTATTATATAATTAATTTTGTCATATAAATGTCACATACTTACCTGTATCGCAAATATTATAATATTATGTGGACAAAAAAGTTTTAATGCCATTAATAAATCATTTACTTTGCTATAATTAATACGGCAATAACTTTAATGTGTAAATATGACTCGATGCTAAACCAAATTGTGATATAAGAAAAATACACATACAAAATGCACAAAAAAGTCAAAAGTTCGTACAAAAAATACAGACGAAGGAGACCATAAATAACAGATTATATTTAATACAAGCTACTTGAGGCGAGTTTTTTTTATTTTTCATTTTCTGAACGTTATTCACCACCCGGTAGCTGAATGATTCGTCGCGCGATACTTCAAGAAATTTTCGACATTCAAATGTTATTTTCTAATTAGGATCACCTAAGGCTACTTACATACACGTTTAATTTCAACTTTAAATTATTACAGTCATCACTATCACGCAAATTTTTAGATACAAAATTTTATGAAATATTTTATGAGTTCATCGCCTTTGCTTAATTTAGTTCAATGATTATTTTTGTTATATGTAATGTAAGTAAACTGTAATTGTGTGTAAAAATAATTACGTAATGGTATTCTATACTATGGCACAAGATTTGATATGAATTTCAATTTAATAAAGAATAAACGAATCTCTTTTAGTTAGACGTAAAATTACTTCGTAAACTAGCTGATTTAATTACTTTTAAATTACATTAATTGATTTAATCTACAACAATAACTTTATTTACGTAATAATTAACGAATACATTGGACCGGACGCTTTATCACGTACCTACAGTCTTATAATATTTACGTACCTACATGAAAACGGACCTTTAAAAAACACAACAAATCCATCAAAAGTTAATACAAAACCACAAGAACAACTGAAAATGTCTGGCATCCATCATTAAACATATTAATACGAACCTAGTAAAGGGTAAAAGATATATCGCATAACTAATTTCGAACGCTTCAGACATCGCATAGATCTCATAATACACCCATATAATATATACAGCTTCCAGACATCGCAAAACTCGATAATACGATGCGTTACAGCTTCATGAAGTTACACTTAATAAGTTCAAAGCGCAACGTAACAAATCCAATAGTTGTAAAAAACGGTAACACAATAATTATGATTTAAAATCATAATACTTTTTGTGTGGTGTATCCGCGGCAAGGTTCCCGCGCTATTACGGATTCGTCGCGCTCACTTATATCGCTCTTCGCAGTTAGATTTTGTGAGAACACCGACATGTTTCGCTCTCTTTAGGGCTGTCAAACGGATTACACCAGTCACATAAACTTACGTATGCGTTAAAACGGTTTTATATACCAAATTACAAATTTTAAGTGTCAAATAAATTCGTTTGCTTATTCTGTTTATTAATGGTAGCATTCTTATATACGGTAATTGTGAATGTTATAAAAATAAATCGTGAGATAATAGAATTTTATGGTGTTTATTATTTTTAGAACTTGTTACGGTACACAGTTTATCGATGTCAAAATAGTTTGCGAGTTTTTTTTTTAAATATTGTTGTCTTATGTTTGCGCCAACCCTAGCCCCATTCCTCATTCTTACACCGCTCTTTATCTTATTGCTTATTACAGTTGATTCCGCTCTACGTATCGAATTAACGCCGCACTTGAGAATCGCCGCCAATCCCGATCCTGTCATGTTGGTACAATATCGTGTGTTATAATTTGTTATAATATAAACATGTTGACTTGTTTATGTATATTCATACAAATATATTGGTTTTAGGAGGAAATATACCAAAAATATTTATTCGTATGACTTATACTCAATTTAGTGGTTTTAAAATTTTCTCCAAAATTATTTCGGTAATATTGCCCTCTGTTTTTATTGATTGCCTCGTTGGTCGAGTGGTACGCGCGACTGCCAATCGGGAGGTCCTGGGTTCAAATCCCGGGTCGGGTACTATTGGATTTTTCTAATTTAGAATTTCTAATAGTGACTTTGAATGTGGATCTTCGAGGATCACAGGCGCGATGTTACGTTGTAATCATTTGTTATATACTGTGATTACAAGTGGATATACTAATAGCGAATATCTGTTCAGTATCTTGTGTCTGTATGTCTATCTACATATATGTAGTACATATAGGGCATTACGTATGTGTAACAAACTTTGGTAAGGAGGGTTATCTATTATTTGTTTTCATGTCATTGTGGTTTTCGTCTCAGTGTTATTTTCTGTATTATAAACACAATGTTTGTTGTTGTGTTCTAGCGTAGTACGCTAACAAGATATTATTTCACGGGTGATATGTGGATTACGGAGATCCCAGCCACTTGTTGTTAAGTGATTGATCCTTTCTGAGACCTAATAAACATAGTAAGCCTCATATAAGTTTTAAGTAAGAGGCTTCCACCTCTAAGTACTAGTTTGGAAAGATTTGTGTCAGTTACTGTTGTCAGATTTTCCAGTGGCTAGTAAAATATGTCTTTAATAATATGTATTTTTAGAAACAAAAAAAATAAATGTTTTGTTTTAAAATATATGGTCCGTGTTAATTTCTAACAGTGAACAGGGAATCTGCCAACAGCAGTTATCCCGCGCTGACACTCGGAAACCTAATCAAATCAACGGTATAATTTGTCCATTTGCGGAAAATCACGCTGAAAACCGACAATTGAATGTTCGATTGCGGTTTTTACCTACGTTATATATAACGTCCCACTCGTGTTGCGCGGGTTTTATTGGGAAATATTTAATTAACGAAAGGCCAAAAATGTGTTGTGGACATAAAGCGGTCTGTTGGGTTTCTGTACTATCATTAATAAGTGATATTGTATTTTACAGATATTAGCGATAAAATCTTTATCATCAGCCTCTTTTAATCCACTCCTGGACATGGGCCTCACCTAAGAAGTTTAAACAAGTAATCCCCACGCAGGGCATGCGGGTTAAAGATTGCAGAGCACAGCTTCTCGCACCAGCTATACTGCTGTCCGTCGGCCTGTAGCCGTACAATTAATTAGTATAATCAAAGTATCTGCACTAGTTTTAATATAACTAATCAAAGACTGATAAATTGGTTTAAAAACCACTTTGTTTCCATACCTGTATTCTTGATAACATTGCTATCACTTTACAATAATAACTGAAGTAAAACTTGACGACAAAGTGATCCCAAGTAACCATTATTGGTTGACTATCATATAGTTGGATTTAAAGTTTTTTTTAGATTAAATAATCAAATAAACTTGAATATAATATATTATTCAAAACGAAATCCAAATGCAACCTAGCGTCACACATAAAATTCGTATAATGTGTACTTTGATATATCATACTTGTTCATGGAAATACTCAGTGTTCGCAAATCAAACGTACCTACCTACCTTTTGGTACGTGAACAAGAATGCACCAGACGCATCGTACTAGAGTCATGATTTACTCATATCCTTATCTGTGAAATTTGCAAACGGTTGTAAAGCTGCACTACACTGATCGTGTACATACATAATTCTAGAAAAAAATATTTCATTTACATTATCATCATGTAACAGATATCAACGATGTATGTATATACACAGCCTGTTCTAGAGCTAATAACTGTGAGATGCTTAGTATTAGGACATTTAGGATAATAGTTTTTCAGAGGGTGCACATTTTATTACATACAATTTATTTTTTTTCAACAAATCTTACTGCTACATAGAGATCAATATTCACGATTCTGTACTTTGACTAAGCAGGAAAACTAATCTTTCGAACAATTTAGTTTTATTCAGTCCAAAAAGAATTACAAAGGCCTATTATTTCAAAAATCGACTGTCTATTAATTTTTAATTCGCTTCTTTACGGTAACTCAAACTCAATGAACTGGCAATATCCAGTAAAAGGTTGATCATTAGAGGTCTAAATAAAAATAAAAAAGCAAGACTAAGTCTTATTGGCCAGCCAGCAAACAATGACGAATCAGATCGGAAACAATTAGAGCTTGCTACACTCCGCACCGCTTTGTTGAAAGACCGAGAGGTTTACCGATAAATATTTCCATTTCGAATGAAATTTAATTCTTTTTATCGATGGATTCGGGTAATATTCATCATCATCAGCCTCTAAATGTCCACTGCCGGACATAGGTCTCTCCTAAACTACTCGTAGCACCTCTGGGCCTTCCGAATCCAATAGCTTCCCACTGTCTTCTTCCGGTCGTCAGACCATGTGGTAGGTAGACGACCTACGCTCCTTTTACCGAGAGTTGGCCGCCATTCGATGACCTTCCTACCCCATCGGTTGTCGGTCACTCGAGCGATGTGTCATGAGCGATTGCCACTTCCACTTACTAACTTTGAGAGCCATGTCGGTGACCTTCAATCTACAGATAAACATAATCGTTTCTATAATAATCACAATATTGTGCGTCTTAATTAGTTCCCCTGATGTTATACAACAATATATTAACTATCACGCACTATACTTACTATGGTAAGCTCATTTTGCACCTGCTCCTGGCCTATTTCTTATATGAAATCTTTCGTATACATCTGTTTGAGAGAAAAATAAAGAAAATGTTACTCAAGCGCTTGTTTGTATTTTAAATTTCTTCTATGACCAGAAATATGAAATGTTAATAGAAGCAGCAAATAAATATGTATTGCGTTTTCAAACAACACAAGGCCCATTTGCAAGTCATATCATTTCGTTATGTTTATAAAATATGCTTTGACAGTACATCATCAAAAGAGTAAATCATCATCGACTTTTTTACCATTCCACTGTTGGACACGGATTCCCACTCACAATAAAAAAGTTGACGTCATGCTGGCTAGTTACCCACTAACAGGCTTCACACACCTAGACAATTTTATTGTGTACTTTAAGATAAGCAGGTATTCTTGGTTCTTTCCTTGACTCTTGGACCTAATAGGCTGTTAAAATGCACAAAATATTGTGACAAAAGTATCGAACCCAAATCCTGGAATAGAAGGCTGAAATTAAAATAACTAGGTTACCGTCAATAATCCCCTAGTAACTGTTGCCGCTATTTCGCTATTCTATCAATTATTTGATCGTTCCTCTTTTGGACCAAGATATCATGTGGATATGAAAATGTAACATTAAGTTTGTTACGATACGTTGATCGTGAATGCTGCTGAAATCTCAATCGAGAGCTGATTTCCTTACGATGTATTGTTTGTGTCTTATAGAATTTATATATACGACGTTTAATTTAAAATTACACGAATATATACGAGTAATATTAGGGGTTTTAGCATAGTCTGTTGGATTCGGAAGGAACAGGACCGAAAGGGAGGGGAGCGATTGCAGGAGGCCTATATCCAGCAATGTACATTCAAAAACTGATGATGATGATGATGAAACGATTAACAGCCGAGGCATTTCTGAACATATCTATTGTGTATATTCTTGGTTTTAGTGAACGTGCATCCTAATGGAGGGCAACGTTCCGATAAAACAAAAATACGTCTAAATTGATTCAATTCGATTCAACTTAGTGGCGCCGCGGTTGGAGCTTGCTTGCGTTTCGCATTTTTTATATGTTCGGCTATTGTCGAACCTCATTGTTTGAACATATTTTAAATAAAGCCATTGTTTCAACCAACTTCAGCGCAAACTTGCTTTTGTTTTAATGCTGCGTTGTTACGTTTTAATGGATATTGCTGTTTATTCTAAGCATTCCTAGCGTTAGCTTTCCTATCTAGAAATCCAAACTTACTCCTCGCAAGTTGAAATGAATCTTGATTTACTTTGGCTAATTCTATTTGCAATTGAACATCCACTAAGCTGAGTGTACAAATATGGAAATTATTTGTTTAAAAGACGAAGTACATTTCGTGTGTACGGTGTAAAAATTCTGTAGATAGTAATGGAAGTAAAGATTACCGACTAGCTTCAATCGCTCTTCAAAAAAAGGTAAACGATTACTTCTTCTAAATTAAGTGCTTTAAAAGTTGAGATAAAGACGGTATCTGAACAAAGTCCATCATCCATAAAATCGATCATATTACTAACTTCCTAAACTCATTCTTCCTTTGAACTAAAATAGAATCCAACGGAATATTTAACAAATAATTTAACAATATTCTAATGAAATATTCAGTGGTAAGCCGGTCGGTACATAGCCGCAAAATTAATTTAATATCGGGTTTTGCGTGGAGTTACGTTTAGCGGTATTGATTTTAACATCGGTTTTAACTGCTAGACAATTTTATATGTATTGTATAAGTATTCGGCAGGTACATTATTCATTTAATTTAAATACGTGATAAATACCTTTAGATATACATACATATATCGATAATTTCAAAATTACAGAAAATATGACATTCTTTAGAGCTATCGACGTTTGATTACATTTTTGCCATAATTGATTTGCTTATTTCATAATTTAAAAGACTATTTACTGTAAAATGTCAGTATGTATAAAATACTATTTCTTAGATATAAATATGTTATAGGTTATTGAAGGAAATACTCTGTAATTTTTTCTCACGAAGTCGCTGAATAATAAATTAAAACTGATAAAGCAACAAACTTGTAACGAAAACATATTTTGGCAAAAATAGGATGAAATTTCCTTCAAAAGGGATAAAAACTTTTCTATTGGTTGCTGATGAGCCAGCGCGGGTGCACGGCCAACTTCCTGCAAGTTTCTAATACGAGGGAAAATTTATCAACATTACTTTTCCAACATGACACGCTTGGGCGTGAGCGAAGGGATGGTTGGGAGTTGTGGGGAATGTTTATAAAGAAAAATACATTATCGGCGACTAACTATCTAAAAGTGCAACCTTAAGTCTATATTTGCATTCTATGCAATATGTCTGTATAAAATAGTACATTAATTAAAAATTTTCAGATAAAGTCGTGTATAGATTGATTTACCTAAAATCATACAACTATGGTCCAAACTTCGCTACAGACGAACATATTGTTGATTTTACAGTAAACTTGTATTATTTA
>DWDT01002868.1:0-13099 GCA_018245595.1 Microceris scylla | reverse complement strand
GGTACGGGCGGCCGTCAGGGGGACGTGCGTGCAGGGACGCGAAGCCTCTGAGATGGGCATGGGGCCCATTGTCGGTTCGGTCGTACATACGCCTTGCCAACCAGGCCACAAACCCATCCAGAGGCTCCACTTTTAGGTCGCGCTGCAGCAGGTTGCTCCTGAAGCGCTCCTTCGAGCAATCGTTGGCTCGCTCCAACGATTGCTTGAAGGGCTAGACTCTGCTGTGTTCGGAGACGGCGGCGCTGCGACTTAGTCGCCAACATGTGCCACGCCGGTGCCGCGTAGGTGAGCCTTGAGCGGATGTACGGAGCGGACGGAGCGGACAAAGCGCCCGTCCTCACTGCGCGAGTTGCAAGGCGCACCCTCGCTGAGACAGGATTCGCAGAGATCATCCGCCCACCCTACAGTCCAGACCTGGCTCCTAGCGATTATTTCCTCTTTTCGAATTTAATTAGAAAAATGGAAGGAAGTTATAAAGGAATAAGTATACGGAAAATTTATCAAATTCTGTTTACAAGAGCAAAATTACGATGAGTGCTCTGTAAATGTATGAGGTCGAAACATTGCTTTAGCCGCTTTGATGTTTAGGCTTGTTCAGTGGCGAAATAACTGTTTTTTCCTAAATAAATAAGGAGCTAACGAGATAAAAATATGTTAACGTTACGGAAATAACAGAGGTTATGGGCATATGTAAAAAAATGTTTTAACGATGGTCTAGAAGAATTGCTTCCGAGATGAAAGATATTTAATTTAAGATATTTAATTCAATAAAATTGAAAACAAGATACACATAATTCCTTTACATTTGTTTGCAAAATTTTGGATCTCGACCTAGCTGAAGATGATTACCTATATACTACCTGTATTTTTACTTTACACCTTTAGATATCTATGTTTATTTTTGAAGTTATATTGTCTTAATAGATGTAATTAACTCATTGAATTTTAATATTTTATATTTAATCTAACATTTTTATGTGCAATATTACCTATTTACAAAAAGTTTTTCATAATTAGTTCTTATATAACTGAGGGTTTGTGTGTACATTAAATTTTTTTTTTTCTGAAGTTTATTTCGTAACGGCGAAAATATGGTTTATTGTCAATTATTCAGTCTACTTTGTTATAAAGGACCCGGTTGTTTACTTAAAACTTAAAATAATGAACTGTTTTTTGATAACATGTTTATTGCACTTACACAATTTGTCAATTATCACCTTATGCTGCCACCCTCAGTTAATTATATTATTTGTAATCAGTACATGTCTATTGTATTATGATAACGAATACATATTCATAATAATATCTATTACATTTCAATATATTATTGTAGTCGTGTTCAATTTTCGATAATAAATGTTCGTAGTGGACTATTTTGTTTTAATTACATTCCAATTATACCTAAAACAAATACAGATACAGAATAAATGAACACCAACCACCATTATTTTTGAAATAGAGAGATATTTTTGTACATATGCATATTCTACAGCCTTTACCACTTTTACAATTTAAATGAAAATTATCAGTTTTCCAGGCCTTTTACATAAGTAACACCAGTTTACTTATGAAGTAACTAAAGTATTGGTTCATTGGTGTGTTTGATCGAATACGACAGCGCCCAAAAATGGTAGATGTTTGACCACCGGCTCGCCGAATGTCAACAAGTTTTTAATTGGCTTGAACCACGACACCAGGACGGAAAGTATTAGCAACCAGAAGAGAATCTTCACAAACCAATCCAATACGTAGAGGCTGAAAAAATAGAAAAACAAATTAGTTCATATAGAGATATTCTGTTACAGACTTGAAAACTGCTGGAATACGAGTCTCCTCTCATATTGAGAGGGTTAAGGGCATAGTCTGCCACGCTGGCCAAGTGCGGGTTGGCAGACTTCACACACCTAAGAATTTTTTTTTAATAATTCTAAGGTATGCAGATTTCCTCACGATGTTTTCCTTCACCGTTAGTAAGTGATAATTAAATTTAAAACGCACTTTTATAAAGAGGTGCGCGCCATGGCTTTGAACGTGGCAAACCGAAATATAAATTATTTTAACAAAAGTTGATTTACCTCAGAAGTAGATACCTACGTATGCCTGTAGCACTTTCCGGACGAACCGTAAACATGTTTTATCCGACTCAAGTTGCGCTGCTTGTTTTGCATTTTTAATTGCCACATCAGTTGTCCCAACTACGAAATAAATTGGGACGCACTGAAGTGATTAATAGCAACCGTGCTACAGAAGTTGAGCGTGACACCTTTTATTTGGTTGCCAAAGAAATGCCTTTTTGTTGTTAAATGTATGTACCTACACGTAACATCATGCCTGTGAATCCCGAAGGGATAGACAGAGGAGTGTAGATCACTCCCGCATTTCACCACTTGAGTTTTCGTCCTGCAATGGAATCGGTGGTGAGCTTATTGCCATACATTGAGCATATATCCAGACTCCGAGCCACTACTAGAAATTTCTACCAGAAAATCAAATTAGAAGGATCCAATAGTACTCGGCCCGTGATATGAATCCAGGACTTCTCGATCAGCAGCCGCTCTTGCAATCACTTGACCGACGAGGCAGCCAAATATACATAGGGTACATAAACAAAATTAATTTTTAGTATTCATTTAATCATGCTACGTTATATCTATGCAACCAACCTCCCCGCCAATATCAATCTAAGTTACAAATAAATATGTGAATAACCATTACAAAGCAAAAGCAAGAATTTGATAAGAATCTACATAGATATTTGTTTATTAAGACCTACATACATATTCATATGGAATAAGCTACTAACTTGTATGTCAATATTTGAATTCGATATATCACATTTTAAAAAATCCGATATCCAAAAACATAAAACGACCGTTCTAAGCATTTTTCCTTTTGCGTTTATATCTAAAATCTAAAATGCAATTTATGTGCCGCGGGACGCAGGTTGGCGCGCAGTTCATTAGAATTTATGACACATGGCGGCTCAGTGTAATTAAAAGAGCTCACCGAGGGACGTGAAACCGAAATGTTGCGAAGTTATGCCACAGACCTGGTTTGTTCGTAGTAGAAATGGTCGGGATAAAACAACACACATACAAATAAACCTATACATAATATATAACAGTGTATAATATACCTACGTAGTGGCACGCATACCTATATTGGCATTCACACAGGATGCAAGGATATGCGACAATACTGGTTAATATACCTTTTGTTTGCATGTAGTAAATAAAACAGGTACAGATCCAATGTGAGCTACCACATAATTATATACAGATGCAGCTATCCTTCGACGCAAATAACTATTTTTAGGGGTTCCAACGTTTTGTGTTCGTCACTTCTATTTAGCACAAAAATACGTAAATAACGCATTTTTAAATTTTATTTTATGACATATGTGTAGTGCTTACTGACCTCATACTTATGTGTATATAGCATGAGATTTGCTCAAGCATTATGGCCTCTTCATATACTAATTTTTATCAAAATCAGTTACGTCGTATTCAATTTAGGGACATACATACATATGAATCTCTATCAAAGGATGTCCTCCTGTTAATCGAAGTTGTTGATACAATTTAAAACAATATTTTTTTTATTAAATGTCCATTAATATTTAAAAAAAAACACTTGTGAAAAACACTTTCAAAAATTTCATAAAAATCAATTAATAAACTTGATTTAAATGCGTTGTAAATTCAATACAATTAATATTCGTTTTGATAGAACCTATATAAACCATGAAATGTTGTCGGTAACTGTAAAATTGTATTGCTACAATTTGGCACGGCATAAGAGCGCTTTATTAGGAGTCTATAATAGGCAATAGTCCCAAATAGTGAAGCTATTTCGCTTATAGCTGATGAACATGTATCACAGTAATAAAGGGCAAACGAGCGGGCACCGGCATATTTCGCGGCTAACTGCTACGGGTACATTTATATTGGACAAAACAGTCGAATTACATGTTATCATCATGGGAATCGACGCGTGGACCGCTATAAATACAGCTTTAATTCAGCTAAGCCCATGTTCGAGCACAGGGCTATCGAAATAGTTTTACAAGTTAGATTTTAATATATTGCAATTGTTTTCCACTTTAACAAACTCACTTAATTAATTTTCTTTCCTCTTTACATTATCATTAAAAATATATCCATAGCATCATCTTTTTAAACATTTTATCATAAATTGTAAACCGAAATATATTTTAGTAGACAATAACAAATAAATAATATGGAGAAGGAAATCAAAAAGTGTTCGTCCATGAATATAATATGGCAATCACGCGTGTCGTGGAAAACAATATGTTGGCAGCCCTACGCGCTGTTCAGAGCGGCCCGCCTTTATTGCGTACATGGGACTAATAAAACGCCGGGCATTTTATAACAAAGTTGCATCGACGAAATAATTCAATGGGTTTTGATAAACTCGTAAAAGTAAAGTGAATACATTTAATATTGCTGTATTATATTATACTTATTTATTATGTCAATCTAATCACACTCGAGGCATATTATATAGCTGTACAAGTAACATGAGACCTACTTCAATGATAATTTCTTCTGATGGAATATGTTTATCGGCTGCCTCGTCGGTCCATTGGTTGCAAGCGACACTGCTAAGGAGTAAGTACCCTAGGATTTACCTACGTAGGTCCCTGATGTAGGTCACAATATGAAATAATGGGTGAGCCTTTTCGACCAACAAAGTAATATTATAAGAATGACTGTACTATCTTACTCGTGGAGTATGTACGTTTACTAATTTATATTTAAACTTCGGAGTCGAGGCTTTGGTGCTTAAATCCTAGGTCTTACGTACCTGTGACTTAACGAAATTATGTACATATGTACCTATATAAGTATTCAAGATCAAATTTCATTCGATACTACAGCGAAGAAAACGTCGCGAGGAAGCCTATCGGTTCCAGTCATGAGTTACCTTATTGTTCAAAAATGCTAAAAAATTGGCTAATAGTTAAGTTAATTTCACACTTCTCATGTTGAAAGGAAACTAGTATCCAACGGTCAAATTATACTAACTACTGATTGCTTAATCTAAGTTAAAGTTCTTAGAAGTTCATAAAAGAAAAACACCAACTTAAACTTAGTTTAAAGTATCAAGCTAAGTACTCATTCAAAGTCATAAATCGATTCTTTATCGACACTGCTAAGTCGTCATCTAAGCTGGTTTGTTTCTTCTCTTACACGATCCCTTACACGTTCCCTTACATGTACCTAATATTTGGCTTCCTGACCACTACTCTGTACTGTGTTCAAGACCAAGGTGTTCAGTATACCCATTGCGTTGCAATTATAATCTACAACACTATTTCATTATGATATTTCTTAAATAAATACCGCTAAGGAAATTTTATAGTTAAAGACGAAATGACAAATACATAGAATAATACTGTAACTGCGCAAGAAGGAAGTATAGTTATTGCAAAGAAAGTACATAACAATTGTCATACGAATAAAATGAATCATAACCAAATAGGTAATAGCAAAACAAATCATTTTAAATTTGTTAGTAGTACAATTGTTGAAAACCGCATCCCGGGCTTTGCGCTTCGTTGTGCTAAGCCGCAGTCGATCCTCGTCTGCTGATTTAAACAAAACGCTTGTACTGAATACTCGCAGTATATAAGAACATGTTCAGTGTCACCGCATTGCAGTTATTCTAGAAATATGACATACAAAGAACATTAATTTCGAAAATAATAAAGTTAATACACATATTATGTTAAGTACTTAATTGTTATATGACGGTTTCGTTGGTCTAAAGGTTGCAAGTGTAACTGCGGAGGGAGAGGTCCTGGATTCGATTTCCGGGGAGGGCAAAGTGTTATGGGGTTTTCGAGTTTGATATTCCCAGTAGTAGCTTGGAGTCTGAATTTTAGTCCTGTGTATGGCTAGGCTCACTTCTTATCGTTAGGGGCGTTTAACTTAACAGGTTAAACGTGATACCACTACATTCCTTTGCTTATCTTTACCGGGAAATGTATTTATTGTGTTATGTAATCAATAATCGAAAACCATCTCTGGAAGACTTGATGATAATTAAAGATTGAAAATTAGTACTTAATATTAAAGTATGCCTTCCTACCGCTTAGGGGAAATGAAGGCGTGATGTTATGTTGCTGAACAATAAACAATGAGTCTGATTTAAACAACCGCAATCTACGAAAAGTTGCAGGCTGAAGCAATATGGCGCAAATCAAGGATAGGGCGCGAAGACGTTCATTTGGACTGCGTCCAAAACGAAATCACAACAAATTTCGTTGATCAAACGTTCAATATTACAAACCATTTTATTCAGCGAGATTATCACTTGGACTGAGATTGTATACATTATGAACCGTATATTGGGTTCTACACTCAGCGGATTCTAACTGTTGATACTTAATAGTTAGGTATTAACGACAGATTTAACTGTATTATGGCTAACCGTTTTAATATACGCACGTATTGTTCAGGTTCAGGTAATTGTATGGTATTGTGCCGTTTGTACTAAAAATATCATAGTAATTATTATACTGAATGTTGAAACGATAAAAAATATTCATCCATTTCATTGATTCTATCGATACTAATCTCGGAAAGTAGTTGCAAAAAACGAAAGAGAGAAAACGAGAACGGGAAGGTGAGGTGGAGAGATATATGCACTAGTGGGACGTTAAACGGAAATCAGCCATAACAAATCTAAGGGGGTTCCGCTCGTACTGTAGCAAAAACATCAGATATTTTTAGTTACCTTGCAAACGCTGAATAAAAGTGAAGGTAAAAGGAAATAAAACAGATTCAAATTGAAAGTTAATCGAGTCTTTGAATATTTATATGTATATATTTTTTATTTTCAACCTTGCAATCACTTCAGAAAGTCTGGAGTTTACCTATAACAATCATCATCAGCCCACCTCAGTCCACTGCTGGCCATAGGCCTCCCCCAATGGGCGCCATCGCGCCCTGTCCTACAACAATAATAATACAAAATAGAAATTCAAAAGGTTAACAGAGGATAATGAAAGATTTTCTTGAGCTCTTTCGAAGTGTAAGGAATCCAGGAATGATTTGTAATATGGATTCTTTTTTTATTTCACGCGTGTATTCTCCTATGGGGTAAGTAGAGGAGTGTAGGACAGATTCCACCTATTAAATTCTACGTCTCACCATGGAATAGAAAGTGAGCCTTCTACATACTTCTTTTATTAGCAAAGCCGTTCTGCAAGTACTTTTCTTACAAGCTTTGTGTAACTGTCTTGGCTTTGTTTCACATTTTCGTTTCGGTGGAATATCATAATTTTGTTGTCGTTAAGATTAGAAAAAATGTACGCGAAATAAAGTTGGTAGAAAATGGAAATACAAAATTATCTAAGTCTCTGTGTAGTTCCAAGATTAAATTCTATCGATTTAATGTACTGTCGGTAAATCAAGTGTTCTCCGAATAACAGCAAATATTCATTCAACGATGGTTTTCGTACAGATGATCATTGTTCGCGAAAGTCATAATAGTTGTGTGAATTTCTAATAGTGGGTTTATTTGTATCGATGTGTGTAACCTAAAATGTAGTGGTAACATTATCGAACACGTCATTCACTAAACTATTTTTAGGGTTTAGATACCTAGAAACGTTTGTAAAAATAACTACACAAACAGTGAATGGCCAGCGGTTGTGACGTCGAAACGGACTTCTTATCCACTTCTACAGAAGATGACTAGGCAGGGAGTTAGTGGTAAGCGATACTGTTTATGAGTATTTTTGGCAAATTGTTATTCAAAGCAAGTGGCGGATATACTGCGGATATAGAATTACTTGATAGTGTTAGCAGCTGGATGAGGTCCTCCTAAAACGAAATTGCGTTCTTCACGAAAATCGCGTACCTACTTACTTGTTCGGATTGCGTCACCAGATGCGCACGTTACGTTATAAGCTTTAAAAACAAAGCGTTCTACAATTAGTTTATTAAAAATATCAATTGCAATTCAATACCAGCTACTCAATGAAATCAAATTATTATTTAATTTAATATGAAAACTACAAAATTCTGATGGTTTATAAGCTGAATCGAGGGTGCATGTAGACTAAACACGCATCGCAAAGTCAGCGTTTTTCATATAGATTGACCATTTAAAACGCGTGGTAGTTCGCCAATTTGAAATAGATGTACTGTATGTTCCTATATGTATGTTTTGCATCGTTCGCACACTCAATGTTATTGGCCATGTATTTCGAGATTTAGTATTACTGTACACACACGCAAAAGGTAAGAATCTGAAAACAACATGAATGACTACACAGTACATAAAAGTTTAAAGAATTTACAATTTCTAACCTACTTTCTGTTGTTTAGCGTAAGACAAAAAATTAAGATCTAATAACTTCGTTACGCTCAAAAAGCTTAATAAAATTTATAAGTCAAATTAAATAATATAGTTCAATGTATGTATATATGTCATTTCATCCAGGCAAGTCTATGAATATATTATACTTCTGAAAGTCTCATCAATAGGTAACTAATAAAAGCCATTTTCAATAAATTATTCATTTCGATTCGCAGTGTCAATAAGACATTCGCAACTCCCCAGTTTGCTATAACGGTTACCTCCCAAGTTTCGTTAAGTAATTTAAGTAAATATTTATGTCGCTAACTGGCTTCTCCAATGAATTTGAAATTCAAATCTTGATTCGATTAAAATCCCTACTCGGTTACTGTTGTGTTCTGGTTTGCTCTAAAGATTAACAGTCCTGGTCCATTTTCGAACAGGATTCATGGACGTGTATGTGCGTGGAATATTTGTTTCTACATATGTAGGGTAGGCGTATATTAGGTACAGTAAAAAATGTCGTAGAACAGAATATACGAATAGACAAAAATCTAAAAGCAATATTATTGCAGAATCTACACCGAGTACTACTATGGTAATTAAATTCCACGAAATAAAATAACTTATTCATCGTTAAAACTAGAAAAGCTACGCGTTTCAGAGTTCACCAAAATATTCTGTACTGTGTGAAATATGCCAAACCGTACTTGGCCAGTATGAAAGACCCTTCTCAATCTGAACGAAGACCCGTGTCCAAGAGTGAAATGATAAAAAGGTTAATGAGACTGATATTAAATTCTACAAGTAGTTTAACACAGCACATTGGTTAGGATACCTCGTTAAAAGTTTGGAACATTTTCTACTGATGCGAAATCCTTTCGGCCGTAGGTTTTTGATATTATAATTTTCTAATTTAAAATATATCAGAATAAGATTTATAATCAATACATAATGTGTGTCAGTTCTATTTAACTAATAATGGCCGAGTACTGCAGGCGCACCAATTGTGCAATACGACCGGAGTTTATCTGTTTGTGTTCGCGTGGGAGCATTTAGGCCTTTGTCATCATTTTGTATAGCCGGAGCGGAACATTTTAGGTCCACTTTAATGTTATTTATTCCAGCTGGAGATGTGTTAAACCTAATGCGTAACGTTTGCGGTCTCTCGTAATGAATGCAACCAAGTTTTGTGGAGAGCTACCAAAGCATTCATCGAATATAAGCATTAAAGATTTTCTAGCGCCATTGTTTTGGATAATGGATAAGAATCGTAGTTCTAAAATTGAATTAATCGATGTAGTGTGACAGAGCAATAAATACATTTGTAAATGTCTTTGAAAAACCGAAAATAATATAAGTTCATAATAATTAGAACTACGGTTATCTACGTACGGTCGGATAAAGAATACATCCCCTAACCCTATGTCGGGTTACCACTAAACTTGACGCTTTCTGATCATGATATAACACGTCCTGCCAAAGCACAGCTACATGTCCTAGCTATTTACGGGCAGCAGCGTAGGCGATGTGCATAATGTGATGTGTAATCCCTAAACCCTACGCCAAGCCTAGGTACTATGTGCAAACACCCTACAAAGGAGGCCTAAGTTCAGCAGTAGTCTCGGACAGGCGGACAACTAATCAGTCCTTTGAACTCAGACCAATTAGATAAGATTAGATGCTTAGCAAAGCAGACGGTTAAAAGAGAGTAACTGAGATGCAGAAAAGCAATTAAAGGAGATGATTAAAAAGTAATTGAGATTCAGGAACCAATATCCCATCTTAAACATAAATCGAACTGTGCATAAATTACTGTTTAAATATCAAAACAGCCTTTCGGTTTAAAATTTTAACTCATTTAGTAGAAATCACTTACGCACTTTGGTCTCTCTGGCGGTTAAAATTTTAATAATATTTAAGACATTCCTTAAGGAAATGATCCTTACCATTAGCAATAATTTTATGCATCTATATAATTATGTTCCTGTATGTTTTCGTATAATCTATATTTATATTAATCTATATTTACCTGCCAACCCGCACTTGGCCAGCGTGGCAGACTATGGCCTTAACCCTCTCAATATGAGAGGAACCCGTATTCCAACAAGTGGAATTGTAATGAGTTGGAAAAAAAATACTTATATTATAAGTAATAGAAAACTTGCTGAAAATGATTCCTGTAAATTGTTGACTTAATTCTTTATGCGAACATTTGGTATGTTTCGTGCGGCTAGATGAAATGAGGTCATATTATACACCACTAAGTAATTTACGATGATTTCGAAAATAATGTTTGCGAAACAAACATTTTATGAGCAGTGCTAGCTCCGAAATAAATCAGACCACAGCCAGGGCAAGGTAAAACAATTCTTACTGTATGTTTTCATTCAATGAGAATTTTCTACCTCTACTTATCAATCTTATAAAAAAAATGTATTACCGTTCGTCCCGGGTTAAGTCTACGCAATACATATTTATGAATTGTTCAGTTATTTCTAATTTTTTTTTTAAGCAATGCCAAGAAAATACACCAATAAATTTCTTCCTACAGTTCTATTTGATGACCGTTGCAGATTTACATATATTTTTATATCCAGTGTCTTAAGAAACATAAAGCTAATCAATACAAAACAGGTTAGTTATTGACAGATGACGCCAATAGCAATTACCGTGTAATTGATTCCATGCTTCATGCAGTACGTTCAGCCATTGCTCTAAGTAGTAATAAGTACAAAAAAATGAAAACTATATTTAGATATGTTTAGTACGCTAGACAAAGTATACAGCACAATTAGGAAAGCCTGAAATTAAACGAGAACAGGATGAATTGGAGCCACGCGAGAAAAACAAACAGTAAACATCGGAACAAGTTCAAAACTAATACAGCCCGGCATGTGGGCGCACTCGGCGTGAATCACTGCTTCGGGCTTTGTAATGCACAGTGCAGGGATGTCACGTATTGTCAAAAAATATATTTTGACGCTTGTCATGAATATCAGTTAAAATTAATATATTACAAAAAATTGTTTTAGCTACATAAAGATGGAAAGGTATTTGTATGCGAGCGTGCGATTGTGCGTGCCAGCATATGTGCGATCGTTCGTGCAAGCTTGCACGAGTTCGTGCGTGCACATTTGTGTATTTGAGCGTGAGAGTACGCGCGTGTATGTGCGTTTGCGCGCGCGCGCGCATGCATGTATGTGCTTACATGGTTCTTGGTTCCGTATAATTGAAGTCAATCGTGTCGCGTAAAACGCCGCTAATTGACTTAATTCGATACATTAAACGATAAATAAGTTGTAAATTATACAACAGAAGTAAATAAAAACAGATTTCTTTATGATACTTATAGAAATTCTCCCGTCTTTACAGTACGTCCCTGTATGGCATTTCTAAGGTGCAAACGTATTTTTCTATTACCTGCTGCGGTTTACCTAAATCAAGAAAAGTATTTGCGTCTTAATACGGACAGTACGAGGCTTAGGGGAGTCGTCAGCTTCATGTAACGTATTGACTGGATTCTCATGGCATTTCATAGATTTTCGCTTTCCTTTTATAACTCGATGTTCGTTTTTTATGTTCGAGCAAGTTATTTGAAACATGTTTATTAATTTAATATCTACATTCCTAGTAATAATTTAACAAATCATTTTTGAAAAATAAAAAAAAATTACAACGCCCTAGAAACGAGGCACGGAGTTTTATAGGCGGAAATTGTGTCAGAGCTATTAATGACATCAGAGGGGCGAGGAAACTACTAACAGCCGTTTTAAACAATCTGTCTATGAAACAATTTCTTCATAGAGACGAAAATGCGTATCTGTTCCGGGTTTCCATTACTTACTTTAATTCACTTACTTTTAAATATTTTTCTCGTCTATTGAAATATTTCATTACTTGTACTTGTATTATGAGACGCAGTTTCGAGTAGAGAGAGAATAACATTTAAAAAAACTGTTAAAATGTTCGATATTGTCGAATAGTTACTGATTTCAAATAGTTTGATTTTAAAAGTATTTTTACGGATTGAAACCTTAATTGGCCTTTCGTACCGTTAGTAGTTTACTTCCGCTTTAACAATTTTAAAAATGTTAAAAATTTAAGTGTCATTTGTAGGTACCAGCCTGGGTTTTTCTTTCACATTATTGTCTCTTCCATTAATATTAACCGGTCTCATTATACTTTGGGTCATAAGTTTTATGTAATAAGCGATATAATTATGTACATAGTTCACTCTCATACGACGTTTTTCCCATCATCATATGCTAGGCATACGAGTTGAATTAGGTCAGTCGGCCATAATTGCATTAAAATTGAGAAGATCCTATTAAAGTAAGATGTTACGATTGAATCTGATTCAATAGTTAATATTTTTAAATAAAATCACCAACATGTAAATTAAGAGAAAAGTGAAAATGAACATACATTTATAGTGAAAATTAATATACATATTTATGAATATTTATACGTACACATATTTTTACATAATTATTTATTCAATAACGTTGAATGATTACTCGTACTTAAGAAATTATAGCGACCGTGAAAGTGATGACCAATAATTTTATGGGAACAATTTACTATGTTTTGTACTATTGACTATCTTAAGTATTTTTGGAATATCATTTTTGAAACTTAGATAAATGTAAAGAGAAACAGTTTTTATCGGGATTGAACTAGTTTCAGGGTATTTATTTATTTATTTATTTATTTATAAAACACAAAAACTACCTCTAACTTTACAGAAGACCCAATGCGATAGAGG
>DWDT01002867.1:0-13100 GCA_018245595.1 Microceris scylla | reverse complement strand
CAGTTAATTTATATTGATAGTAAATAGCACATCAAATATTTATTATTTATATTTAAACGAGATATTTCTGTATGTGTCTGGCTACAATTCTACTAGAAGTTGGAAGAAAAAGAGGGAAAAAAGATATCTACGACCGGCTATATTGCATTTTTTCATTCTCATTCCAAAAATCATACTGCTTAAGAGATTTTACCAAATGTAACAACAGCAACCTTTATGAAAAGTTCAGTGAGATATTTTCGAATTTTTATTTAAGTGTACTCCTTTCTTTTAGAATACAGTATATAAAACGGATGAATTATATCAATATAATTTTTACATGTATGTCACTCGGATTAAATTTTAAATCCATACCAAATTTTTGCTCGCCTAAATTTTGCCCAGGCGTCTCGCTGTGGATGGCTAAATTCTATCACTGTTTTATAGGTAACCGTAACTGAGGCAACATGTAGTTTTAAACTTTATGTTTGTGATATGTGCAATAAATCAGTAATAATAATAATACATAAATACTCGTATCTCGGAACATCACAGGGAAATTGAAATGTATGTATGGAATTTAAATGTATATAGGTTATGCTTAATAAATAGAAAACTCTTAAAAGTTATTGAGGCTTTGTTTCTATAAATATCTAGCGACCCCAGTTGTGGAGCAAGTAATAGAGAGATAGATCAGAAACTAAGTGAATTAACTTGGGTTGTCGGAAGCGTGGCTTTTAGTCAACTTCGAGCGATCAGTATGTTCCCGATTCGGCTAGAAATATGGTTTGAACACTCCGAAAGGGCAACTGCCTTTTATATAAATCCCTAATAGGACTATAGTAATAGGGTTGTTAGTGTAAAGTAATTCAGTTAGTTTTTGTTGCTATTAATATTTACATTTTTATAAGACTGCATGAATAGGACTGCGAGAGTACATACGTGTCGGAAATTGTCCTGAGATATTATTATTATTATTAAAAACTGGTAATAGGTCAGCATGAATAGGACTGCAAGTGTTCACAATTCTAGTAATTATGAGCCCTATTCAACTTTATTAGTATTTGACGTATTCAATGATAGTCAGACGTGTCGTTACTTGTTATTTCTTAATTTAAACTGTTATGTGTGTCTTATATTGTATACGTATATGTACGTATATACGTATATGTACCTATTATCATTTTCCCTAACGGCAAATGAAAACAGTCTCTGTAAGTTCCGTGTTTTAAGTATGAGGCCTCCTTGTGTCATCTGGCAACCCACATTTTTTACGTAGCAGACTAAATCTCCTCGATACTCCTCTCTTATTTGTCGAACGATTAAACAATTATGGTGATGATGAGTTTGTGTTGCTACGGTAAAGGATAGCTGTCTCTGGATAGCCGCCATTAATAGATCCACGTGGACCACCAATCGTACTCTTCAGATCGAAGTGCAAATCGATTTAGGAACAATCGATTAAATTATTATTATTATTACAATATCAATTTTTTACAATTACGAATATCGTTTTTGGTTAATGAGATACTTCTAATGTACCTAATCAAAAACTTTAACATAACTCTGAAGGGAGGATCAAGATAGAAATGTCAACGAATATTAAACCAATAACGAAATAGGTCTGACCCTACACGTGTATTGGTACTTGAACCTGTACAGGAGTGATATAATGAGTCTCTTCCGCTCCTTTATCGGCATTTAACCTGAGTATTTACCTTAGTATTCATTCCGTTTTGATATAGTATTTCACGTATTAAATTCGTTAGGTATTTATTTATAAGGACGCAGGGGGCTCTTACGTCTCATTTAGGCACGTAGAGTGAATACGCACTTTCTAGGCAAGCGTGCTACATCTTAGGATACATTTTGCTTTGTGTTAAAAAAACTAAACTATATCGAGTGTAAGTACTTCGGAGAAACGTCTATACGGAATTTATTTTCATGGGAATTTTCAGTTATGATATCATCATCTTTAAAGCAAGTATCTGTTTCATCTGTAACACGATTATCGATGCTCTACCAGGGGAATGTCCCACTTTTAACGGAGCCGGATGTTATCTTCCCGATCTCATGTAGGTGCGCTATATTTTCATTTACCTATTCTTTTAGTGGTCATTTTTGAAAATAAAAAAAACCGTCTTGTCGCAGTTTCTTTTTTAAATCTACAGTAAAAGTAAATTTCACATTGTACGTGGTGACCTTATTAATCTAATTATGTTATAAGTACTGCCCTAGTAAATCTTATTTATAGTTAATCAATTCGAATCACGATACCTTAACTTTTTGAAATTCATTAATTGAATTCTCTTCGTTGTAAATTCTGTGTAATGCCGTATTTTTCTCTTAGATAATTTGGGGTTGATTCTTGGCGATTTCAGCCCTTTCAGCCGATATTTTATACGCATTTTCGCAATGTGAAAGTCATGCAGTTTATTATTATTACAGTTAATTATACATTTATCATTCTCATCAAAGAACCTTATAGTAGTGAAAATCATTCATTCCGATTATGGTGTCGGAACAATTCAGGTCCTATTTTCGCCATCAAATTCATCATTTAGTCATTTGTCTATACTTAAGTATTGAAACATTTGAGAGAATTACGAACTGACTGAAATCAGGCAATTTTTTTAAGGATAATCCGATCAGTTTCGGACTAATCAAGCTCCTTCTTCATGACCTTCTTACCAGCTTTAAAAGCTAAACATTCTAAAAACGTTGAAACACTTCTTAAAGCGTCCTTCTACTCTATCAATTAATTTGCAACATACCTACCATTATTTGTTTAAGAAAACTCAATCAGTTCCTAACGAACTACTAATACATGCAAATAGGGTTGACATGCGGAACTCCTGGCGTTTTATAGCTAGTAAGACTTAATTAAAGGTTATTGGATGCTAAAACGGATATTAATAAATGAGAATGAGGTAGGGAATACATAAGAAGTCGTAGAAAACCTAAATTAGATCCAAATTACTAATGAATAATTTATGGAAAGCTACATAACATTATTTCACACCTAATAAAACTATCAGTTTTTGAAACATATACGCAGTACGGTGTAATTATACAGATTTAGGTAAGTCCATTTTTCACACTCTCAATGTATAATACTTTCGAAAGTTGTAATCATTATTAAAACTCTCAAGTAAACATGAGTATTTCAATGTGACCTCTGAAAAATTAATATAAATGAACAGTATAAAAATGTGTCAAGAGTCTACATATGTCTTTGGAAAGTTCGAGTATCCATTATTTTGAAGAAAAGGATAATATCTTTCCCACTTTTCGGAAAGTGGCTGGCAGCGGCTGGATGCGAAGAGCTGAAGATCGAGCTCAGTGGCGTGCTATTGGAGGGGCCTATGTCCAGCAGTGGATGGGAGTAGGCTGATAATTATGATGATATATAACTGGATTGAACCGTCACTTGAAAACACTGGAATATAATGAAACTAGATGGAACGCTTTCATATACATATACTCGTATAAGTATTTAATGTAATTAGTTTAAAATAAAATTATTACAAAAAAAACGTATAATATAACGTAATGTATTAAAAGAAAAGTAATAAATATTTACTTCTGTATGTATGGACTCAAAACAATTCGTTAACAATATAAATCTTATCTACACTGTCATAATGCGTTTTTTATCTGTACTCGAACATAGTCAAAGATCAATGCATCGAAATGGATTCGACATTTTCATAGTTAGTAATAAACTGTATGACACAGAACTGTCCCCACAACACCGTCATGGGTGGTTTCTGCACAAACTTCTACTTAATATGATCACGTACAGCATCCGGCACTCAGTCTCAATTTGCGGTCTACGTGTTAGCACATTCTGTTTAAATAATGCATCGGCTTCAGATTCAATGAATTATTTTATACGTGGAAAGTCGTAAAAAACATTTGCAATTTTTATATCGACTAATTGTTTAGTGGTTTCGATTCGACGTTTCTATTCTTGGGATTGGGGTTCAAATTATGGCATGCGCCACTAATTGCTAATTAGGAAAACAAACATTGTGGCGTTATTAGAGTTGTGCATTATTGTCTTTAAAGTCTGGCAATCAGCAAAATATGGAGAACGTAAGAAATAGGACTTTAACCGTTTTTTCTTTCGAAAGTAAAATGCGAATAGTGAAATAATAAAAAGAATTGATGATGATATTATTGATACAGACTGTATATTTAAACAGCACTATGGATATACAGAACGGCAGGAATGAGTAAGTAGAAGAATAAAAATAATTTTGCTAAGTACTCACAGTGACGTAACAAACAAAAGTACCTAGGTACTAGTACTAGTACTCGTACCTAAGTTCACATCCCTTCACGCTTTTGTTGATTCATATTCCAATAGTTGTTATAGTACCTACATGCCTACCTAATCTTAGTATTATCTCAAATGATTGGAATGTCGGTATTTGTTAATGTTGGTGGAATAAAATAAGTGTATGGTGGTATATACCTACCAGAAATAATTACTGGAGTTTTTAGTTATTAATTTATCGAGTACCTACTACTTTTTATTTTGGGTATGTCAAGAATCTCTAGCAGAAATATTTAAAGAATGAAATGTTTACCCTTGCATAGCTGTATATACAATCGACTTGTTAACTCAGAAGTCCGTTGTTTATGAATTTATCGGGAAAATTGTTTTTGTTTGGGAGGATACATTTTCCGTTTTGTCCTATTTAAATTTAAAGAAAATTTATTTACGTCCCCTAAGAGTGAAAAATAAGGATAGAAAATTGTATGGGCTTGAATTTTATATAAAATGAAGTATTGTATCTATGAGAAACTGCACTTAAAAATTAACCGAAATTTTAACAAAAAAGTCGACTTCAAATAATAAGAAAGCTTGGGATTTACAGAATAATTTTTCCTTAGTGTTGCTATGTGTCATGTAATACATACAATATTCGTTTTGTAAGCTGATTTTTTTTTTGTTAGCTTTGTTCTCCCGACCGACAATAGATTTAGCGACCCCTAAATAGATGAATGCTATAAGAACATATGACGTCATATTGTATACACCGTATGCATAGAAGCTCTTAATTTATTCTTAATAATTATTGCAAGCATATTGTCAAAATTTTACCAAAAGCGAAGATAGCAATGTTTAATTTGAATAAAATCAAAAACTCGTTTATTGACTTGCTTGCTCATCTCTCTCTTGAACTCCGACTTGAGCACTTCATCAAAAAACCCTAATCCTATAATTGCAGACAAGTTTTGCTAAAATCCATTTAACTGCTTTGTAGATTAGTCCGGAAAACCAAGCAGACCCTTTAAACAGGTCCTGTTGGGCTTATGATGCTTACAAATTGGTCCATTATGTAACTTCTGTCTTCAAATAACTACACTCATTTTGTACTTCAGTTTTGTTTAAATATAAAGGTTATTAATTTTTATACCAGTATTATGTTAATCTGCTACATATCGATTTGTTGATAAAATTTTCTGTATAATTTGTACACAAAGTATTAGCATAATATAGCCATAACAAGAAAAGATCATTCATTATAAGAAAAGGCATGAAATTATATATATTTTCATATAATAATTATATAAAAACTACGCTCAGAGCCATCTATCACTTGTAGTTATAACCAGTTGGTACAATAGCAATGCAGCACTTTGGAGATAAGACTACACAAGAGCCATCTAACTATTTCGGTTAGTACTTTTTTGTCATTTCATATACCGCCACCTAGCGGTGAGAGCAGAAACGATGTAGATGGAACACTGCCATCTAGTGGACAAACTACAAAAGTTCAGATCCTGTGATACTTTTGGAGTGAAGCACATAATAGAACCATTACTTTTCCAGCAACAAGTAGAATTTTGTATTAAAATAATAATATACTTAAAATAAAAAACACGCCTGCAAAAAGCCTTAAAATAAGTAATATAATCGTAACGCAACTTCACGCCTGTAATCCTCGAAGAGGTAGGCAGAATACTCCAACGTTTCACCGGTTACGTTTACATCCCACTATGAAATAGGTGGTGAGCCAATTGCCATACATCGGGCACATACTCCCAACCACTACTAGAAAATCTAAATTAGAAAATTTTACCGTGTTCGACACGGGAATCGAACCCGGGACCTCCCGATCGGCAGTTGCACTTGCAACCAACACGACCAACGAGGCAGTCTAATAGTAATATAAACAATAAACAAAATATTAGTTATTCTGGACCTTAGTCAAATCGATGTTAGAATTTGTGTAATGTACATATTATATTAATATCGTGTCAAGGCTGTACAAAATATTATTTATTCTTAAACTAAAGTAGTTTCCACGCAGGATAATTAGTGATACAAGGGATGAATAGAAAGAGTAAATTATATAGTAAAATATTACAACATAGCATCACACATGTATATCTCCGTAGGATTAGGCAGAGGAGTGTAGTAGTCCAATTTTCACCAGTTATGTTGTACGTCGTACGTACTTTTTAATATAGTATACTGGGCGCAAATTCATACTCCGTACTACTTTACGTGAGACATACAAATTAGTAATGACATTGTAATAATTTTTTAAAACCGAACAATAATTATGATGCCTAAACAAACAAATATTGTTATTTTCAATTCTAATGAACGTTATTTATTATATTTTGGTTTGAAAAAATTGGTCTGTTTACTAATTCCCGTTTTAACCGTTTATAGAAGCCAGTTTAGAAATATACATATTTTAAAAAAAATCTTCATCATTCTCTTTCCTTCTTAAGAAGATTAATATTAAAATAATTGTGTTCCAAGCATAATAGAGTTATGTACTTCTACGCAGATAATACTGTTCACGTTGTTTGAGTGTAATTATAAAATTATGTAAGCTGCATTGTACGTAAATAGATGAACTGATAGTACAAATGAAAAGTGCATATAATTAGATACACTATCTTTTATCAAATACTAGACCTAGAGTCCTCGTTCTCAAAGTAAGGTGCGCAAACATCCTTGCAATATAATATTTTTGTTTCATTTCAAATGAAACTGAAAATATAATAGTTTCTTAGAAATAACTGTTTTTATATTTACTTAAATGCCCTAATAGGACACTATTCAATTAGCAATAAAGCCTGCTGTAAATTTGGATTTTAAAATACTTAGAAGCATTTTCCTTATTTTATATGGGTGCCGTATTATCTTTTCAAATTAGTAATACGAAATTTACTCATTCCAATATTTTTTAACAATTTAAATTCAATTTTCGTTTTGGTTAATCAATACTAACATCTCTTATTAATAACAATGTTCTCGTAAGACTATCAGATAATGTTATTTTGATGCACATAATGTGTGATAACACCGGATGCACACGAATGTCACAGACTCTATCAAAGGAAAAAAACTAAACAGAGGAATGAAAACGAGAGGCGCTAAAACTGGAACTCGACAGGCAGTTGGGGTTGATGATAGCACAGGACAGGATAGGATAGTGATAGATTAATGATAGCTTGGGATAGAATAGGACGGGGTAGTTATAGGAATAGGATGGATAGGGTAGTGATAGGTTCATTTTTTAAATTGACGACAGTGTAAAATAGATACAACAGGACAGGATAGGAGAAGACAGGATAGAATAGGATTTGTCTCTCTGTATAGTGTGGTATGTAACAATATATAAAAGTATTTACATACAAACAAAAGGCTCACACGCATTACGGTGCCGTTTCCTTAACATGTAACACATACTGTTCGAAAGCAGAACAGATGTGTTCACAGGCCTTTATTTGCATAATAATCGCAGTGCTTGCCATGTAGGATGTGCAGCCAGTGGGTGCGTTGTATGCACATTTCCACGTACACTGAGCTCATAGGCATTTATCTATATCGTAATGCAAATGCTGATGTTAAAAGATTTATTTTTAACACAATGTACAAAGTGAATGTCATATGCAGTATTTTTAGTAGGGTTGCAATAGTGGTCGAAATTCGACAGTAATTCGTTAAATTTTAAGTTTGGAAATTATTGATATTTGAATATCAAAGGTTATAATTTCGTAAATCTTTACTCTCTGCTACGACCATAAAGTGTTATGTGTCTGACATTGACCGTGTAAATTTAAACAATGAACATAATTTATTCTAGTACATTTAAAGCACATAAACTTCTATTTTCCTTTTCTTTTCTCTTTATACATTTTAAACATACCAAGTTTCATACTCTACTGTGCGCACAGTGTTCTTAAAATAGAATATAATGATTTCACTCCACGTATTAATTCATCGGCTCGTCATCGTCCACTGCTGGACTTAGGCCTTTCCGATGGCGCGCCACAGAGCTTGATCTTCAGCTCTTCGCATCCAACCGCAGCCAGCCACTTTGAGTATACCGTCAATCCACCTCGTTGAAGTATTAATACACAACTCAAGTAGCAAACTAAGAGCAGGTACATTTAGTCGAGAGATGTACTCGTAAAATATATGGAATTGGCTTCTACTGGCTTCTATTGATATTGGTCTCTATTGATATTGGCTTCTATTTATATTGGTTTCTATTGAGAATCAAGTGGTGGGCATAACGATTGTATCAGTTGTAGGTATATTGTATCTGTCAATGTCTATTGCATCAGTTGGTCGCAGAGAGGGTGTCAGGTGGAGTTCCGACTAAAAATATATTAGTTGAATTTTCCTCAGTGTTATTATGTCTTCTCATGTACATGACTATCGTCTTTCTTCTCTTCAACCTTTCTAATTTCATTCTGCTATTGTTAGACGTAGGTCAACTTTTAAAGCTATACAGGTTAAAAATATTGACAATCCTAGCAAAGTACGGTTTCGTTTGATTCAATAAGCCTTTTACAATATTCTATGATTATAGCGACTGATATTAATTTCTAAAAACGCAATTAGTTTCATAAATTTAGAGGAGGTAGATACAAAGTTTTTTAGGTCTAGACCCCGGAAGCAGTAGATAGATATTCAAGTAATCAGACTGTTAGCATCTACCAATTATAGACTACCATTGCCAGTATGAAGAGAAGTTGTCTTACTTGTAGGGATATTTAAATAGCTACAAATTGTTACAGCGGTTTTCCATATCAGTAGGCAAAGGCTACATATTTCCATCGGCTAAGGTCCTAACGAAGTATTTTCGACTCTACTATGCCCATAAGTCTTCATTGATACTCGACCATTACTAATAAGTTTGACCTAGTCTTATCGATAAGACCAGATATCGACATCTGGTATCTTCTCAGAATATACACATATACATTTTTGAAATGTATAATAGCAAATACTGAACGCATTCCGCCAGATAACTTAAGTAATTTTCATTCCAGAAGAATTTAGTTCCGGTCCTTGGAAGGTATTATAAAATCATCATCATCATTATCGTCAGTCTGTATATGTCAACTGCTGGAGATAAGCCTCCCCTAAGCGCCATTCCTTCCGGTCCTTGGCCTTCCGATTCCAGCAGGTTCCTGTCTGTCAGCTGTCTTCTTCAGGTCGTCAGACCATCTGGTTGGAGGGCGACCTACGCTCCTTTTACCGAGACGTGGTAAAATATAAAATAATTTTTCATAATTTGAGGAGGTCATATGTATGTAGGTACCTACTGTATCCAGTAGTAGATACATGCAAATTGAAAGCGAAGGCAATGATGATTTGTAGGTTGTCTGAATATCAGGAAAGCAATATTCCTTTATTACAAAATTAAAAAATTAATTAATTTAAAACACAATTTTTTGACCAAATCACAGCATTCAGTGATGTAGGTACTTTATATTACCTATATTTTGTTATGTAGGTAGGTACCTTAAAATATTGCAATTCCATATCAAAAACGAAATAATTGTTTTGCGTTAAATATCTGGGGATTTCAAATATCATCCAAAATTTAAAAAAATCTGTTACATAAAGTTTTGCAGCCATCCAAACAAGGTTGAATCCTATAATGCAACACAGAGTGACGGGAACATCAACAAAATTTGCCCGCATTCATCAATTTTTCCATATTCTACTAGTGCTATGTACTTAATACGGTTTTGCTTAGACGTGTTGCAAAATAACGTAGGTATATTGTGTTGCCAAGCATTAGGCAACGCTTTACCAAATATAGAAAAACAACTTTTCGGAATGTAGGTATACCCAGATTAGCGATACTTCTATGTAATTCATACAGATAAACTCAAAGCGTTCTATATTCGGCATTATCACAGAGGACATAACTCAAGGTAATCCAACGAGACTGTTGATTCACGATTAGTCAAGGCTGGTTTAGTACATATGTATGTATATTTGACTGTTCCCTGACAGCGTAATTTGATAGCGAAGATAAACGTAACATGACTCTTGTGATGCCCGAAGGCGTAAGCACAGGTCTGTAGTAGCCCCACAATTCACCATTATGGTCATGTTTTTTACAATTGTAGAAAAAGGAGCTCAGGTCGGTAGAATAAATATATTTGGCACTTGGTGCACTTTGCCTACCCTGTAAGGGGCGTGAGGAGCAATAATAATATTATTTGTTTCAACTTCCAACTTAATGCGTTCTTAATTCGGTAGTGTTTTTGCTTATCGACGACCAATCACGAGATCTGAACTTAGAAAATCAAATTAGGTATTTACAAAGGTCTATACTTTTTAGAACAACTGTTGCATTTGAAACCTCGTCAAACTCAAAAACGATTTTATTGCTATATATATCACATGTCTGTGTGTATCTATGTATTTAATTATCACATGCTTTCACACGTTTTCTTTATCACCCAGAGCTGATTGCGAGCGAATGTCTTCAGGAATTAAATATGCTTTGTAAGCTTTATTTGAAAGTGTCATTCTCTAGGTATATATAAATCTTAAGAGATTTCTTCCTTTATAGTTAAAATATATATTATGATCATGACCAGTAGCTCGTTACTTATCTCCCCCTACTTAAGTATGCGACTCTACAATTATAGAGTCATATAGGTAACACCTATATTTGTGCAATAAAATATATCTTCGATAAGTTATTGCTTGTTAATGGAACTGAATTGTCAATGTGGCTTCAGATACTATTCAATGTACTTTAAAGTTGATAGAGAGAGAGCTTACACTATTATCGTACTCTACAGACTTTCGATTTCATAACGATTTATTACTCTCAACCTGTAAAGATAAAAAGTACGACATGTCTTATGATTGTTTTATTTCACCGTTAGTAATAAAAAGTTTTAGCGCGGGATGAGAATTTTATCACATGACCATTACCTAATTAGCAAGGTGTAGTGTCAGTGGACTGGTCAGCCGCTGGAGCAGAGGTGATCTGGAGTGAAGACCGCGACTTCGCAATCGTAGCGTAAGATGCCCTCCAGTTAGGTGGAATGAGGATATACTCAAAGTGGCTGGCAGTGGTCAGATGCGAAGAGCTGAAGATCGAACTCAGTAGCGTGCTATTGGAGAGATCCATGTTCAGCAGTGGACGATAACGGATAACGGGCTGATAGTGTGTATGTGTGTGTGTCTTTGACTAAAAATTGTTTATCATAACTGTCTGATTTATACCTGAATATTTATAGTGTTAATGCGGGGAAATATTTATTTATTGGAGTTATACTGTTTATTTGCACACTTGTAAAAATTATGTATTTATATATCTATCATATGCTTGAAAATATTAAGAGTAATAATATTTTTATTATTTAAGTAAATATAAGTATGAATTTATATTTAAATCACGTTTATCTAAATTGACCATTATGCAACACTATAGAACTTCATCTAGAGTGCTAAATAAATTAAAAAGTGCAAAAAAAACAATCGCGCCGCTACTAAAACGAATAACGCGCGTCGAGCGACGAATAAAAAAGAAAAATTCAAAAGCGGAACGGCGCGAAACCAAAAATTTCGCGCCAACCATTGGCTGAAAATGGCTGATGCTCCTGTACTATTGGTCAAAGATAATGTTAGTGCGGCTAACATTTTGTGCGGGGGAGAGAACCGAAACACGACCGCATGTGTTGACAGGGTCCAAAAACACCCTCAACACTATTCTGAGGTCTAATACGTACACGACAGAGTTGATTTTCCCTTGACCCTTCCAGCAAGGTTGTTTTGAAGAACGACTCTACGATGAAACGGGATGGAAAACCAAGCGTGTGATTTTTATGTTGCAGTTATTATAAAGATATGCACCGGATATGTCAAAAGATATTTTTTTCAATGTAATTAATATAACAAAGAAAGATATGTCTTTTCATAACTTTAGTTTATGATAAATTATAATTGAATTACTTTTAAATTGATGAATACAGGTATAAATGTACGATGTAAGAACGTATTGCGTGCTCACCTAGAAAATGTATTTTAAGTTTAATACATCAAAGCAGGTCAGAAACATTTTTAACATTTTGCTGTCCCTAAAACTTATTGTTCTCGTATGGAATTTTTGATTTGAAATATAGTTGTTTATAAGCATTTAATACTACATTGTCCCGGATAGATACATGTAGAATATTCAATTTAATTATACATACGTATTGTTTTTAATATACTAAAGCGCATAATTAATTATGTCTGTACAAAGGATCAAGCTTTCATAACAAAAGACTACACATAGAACTACTACCGGTTACAAATATACCCATTATAAAATATTATTCACAAATATTATTACCTTAAGATATTATCATCATAAATGAAACACATCATTACAAAGCCAACCCCTTATTTCGCGAAATAATTTCATTATAATAGATAATTTAAAACTGTCCAACTGCGCCCCACCACCACTGGTGGATAAAAGAGAACTGGGCGGAGCACAAATTAAAACAAACACGGATAAAAAGCTAGAGGTCTCTTTCGCGCAAATGAGCAGTCCTAAATGCAGTAACAAGCTTACAATGGGAGTTGTTGGTCGTAATGGTGTTGTCTCTGTCTTGCAAAGCTTCAGCAAGTAGAGCCGTTTCGATGGCAGCCCTTCATATCTATAAAGGTATACGACCATCACAGTCACAGTTCCACGTGAGATTGTGTTTTGTAATCAGTAAAGTGGCGCCTTTATTCTGAAGCAGAGGCACAATGTTCGCGCGTTTGACAGTTTGACATTTCGTTTGGCGGGAACATATTCGCGTGTTTTCAGTCACGCACAGATTTAAATTTATAC
>DWDT01002866.1:0-13100 GCA_018245595.1 Microceris scylla | reverse complement strand
GTTGATTAAATATGTACAATAACTTGTAACAAGGAAATACAAAGTTTCTAATGCATTATGCAAATGTCATGTACACGTTCTAGACAAGAACAGCACGACAGCGCTGTCTTTCTCCAACTGTACCACCACAACGGAGTAACTGATGACCATTTTAGTAATTTGATTTATTAGCGCACAGTCCCCTAGTTCGACGACGCCATAACGGCTAAATGAGTTCCTTTGAATACGAGCGAGTAGGCAGGCGTGCTGGTGATTGACAAATGTGCCCCGGGGATCCGACGGCTTCGCCCCGGCACTGTATTTAAAAATCATTACATAGTATACAACAGAACACGGGAGGTAAGGGTGAATCTGAGATGGGTTTTGTTAAGGCTATTTTTTTATTTATTGTGTTATTGTAGTGAACAAGATGTCGCATATACGTAATAGTTGTAGACAACTGCGTGTAATGCAATGGAAATGGAACTCTACAATTAGTTCGTCACAGATAGGAACACTAGAGGATTTAATTAGTAAGCCTCGCGTCCTTGTGCCTTATCTGCGGTAGGTACGCCTTTATTCTTGTAAGTGGAAAGCGAGTATTACTGCGTAAGAGAGTTCAACAAACATGGCTTATAAATTACAAAAGAACACTTCTTGCACCGTCGACGCTGCTACCCGTCGGCAGTCACGGCATTTAACTGTGCCTAGGTAGACTGTGCTATACTACGATATGAGCGGATGCTCACGAGAGTCTTACCTACTTTATAATGGTATAAAAGTCTTATCTATTATATATCGGGGTGCATCAAGGCCATATAAGTTCTAAGTCTCCCAAGACGGAGTTTGGGACCACTTACGCCCCTTGCACCCTTATAAATAGCGAGAATGATTCAATTACTTGAAACAATTTATTATTAAATTAATTAATTTAGTTAATGTAAATTGACGTACGATTGAGCTCAATGCCCAGTTTCGGGTTACGGGGTAGGTTGACGTGGGCATTCCGACCAATTACCTTCATTAGTCGATCTACCCGCTTCTGACTGGCTGCCGGAATTATATCATGTTACTAGTGACCCTTTTTGTCTAGAAGTATTGGAAGATCCGATATAATACACATAAAAGAAGAATCAGGGTTTATAGTGAGACGATTGTTTATCATGATCTCATTAGGATTCTTTGAGTATTGTTGGCTAAAATAACCAGGAGTTACAGCGTGAGAGGGAATAATCGCGAAGCGTGGAATTGATAGACCTAAAAAGTTTAGTAGAGAGTACTTTTCGTGTCAAGTTTTCAAATCGGAACAGATGAGAGCAGATTCTGCTGCTTTGCGATATATTCTTCTTCTCGTTTGGATGCGATAGTGTAATGTCATTTTTTATGTAATGTCTTAGCCAGAACCTAGAGGATTTCTTTTCCTCTTATCTTCAGATTCGATTAGATAACGTTTTCTTTTATTTTATTTTAAAATATAGGTGCTGCCTTAGATTCCTGTGAAATACATCTATTACGGAATTGATTTTATTCACTAGAAATTGAGTTCTATAACAAAACTAATGTTCCATTAGCATAACAAAATTATCTTTAGTTTTTATTGGCAATGATAGAACATGTATACAGATAGATTAGGAAGATACTGCCACTATTACTAACGTGAAGCAATTGCTGCCATAATGATTTGTATTTTGGCCTACAGAGCATTCACTGTGATTGCCAGTTGCAAGTATGTTTATTCTGATGCTAACTGACATGGTATCCTAAGACTATATTAGAACATACATAGTAACGCATCAGTGATATTGTTCTTTAAACAGCACGTATGTAGGTATAGTAATAAACACTTACTAAATTTAATAAAAAACAATATTTCCATTCATGTCCTGTTCGAGACTAGTTCCTTATGTTTAAGCGCGACTCAGTAATTCGTAATTACCAATTAATTTACGTTTCTGAACTGGCAAGTAACATAAATAGGAAATAAAATAATAATGTGTTGACTTAATGTTTAGACGAGATTTAATTAGGCGATGTAGTATAAAATAAACGTGAAACGTAACAAATGACTTAATGAATGCAAGGCACCCCAGCTCGGGTTGCGGCGTGGGTTAACGTGGTTATTCCGACCAATTGCCCCCATTAGCCGGTAATGCCGCTACAAGATCGGGTTGCAGCGGCTCCTGTGTTGTACGCTGTGATAGTTAATGCTGTTTTATTGATCTACAACAACGTATTTATTAGGACTAGTTGTCTAGCAGTGTTCGATATTCGACTGTTTTTTTTAAATTTGGAACGTTATCGCTATCTGCATTCTGTGCTACTGTTTGACCATAAACTACTGTGTGTTTGAGATTTAAAGCATGAATATAGATTTTTTTTTAAATTTAATATATTTGTAATGTATATTCATTAAACGAAATATTCAGCTTTCTTGGCTTTATAAACTTTATTATCATGTAATTTCAAAAAAGGAGTAGGTATACTGATGTTACTAATTGAAGGTAAGAATCTGAAAGGTAGTGATTGTTAGCTACGATGATCATTATTTTTATATTTTCACTTGCCGTTGTTTGATTAGTTACCAGAAATGGCTCGCATTTGTCGGTGAAGATTTCAGCTGAATTGTGTCATGTACTCGTACATAAGCTTATAAACTCTTCTTAACACAGAGTATGTAAAATTTTACGATTATGGTTAATAATTTAATAATTTAATAATATGTCTTGAGATAAATGGGAAAGAAAAATTCAAGAAATCTGCACAATTGGTGACCGCCAACTTTGTTTTAGGAGTCTTTCGCCATTCTAAATATGTCCTTGACCATTCTGGTCCGAAAGGTATCCCGTCTATAATAGTGGAACAATATTTGCAATTAACAAGGCTGATGATGATGGTAATGAGGGTAAATATATTGCGAAGGATTCTTAGCAACTGCTTTATTTGTTGTACAGTATGAAATATAAAAGAGTGTAACAATAGCTTCATCAGAAAAAAATGGGGAACTAAGCAGCAGCATCACAATGTCCATTTAATAGGTTTATATTTAAATGAAATTGCAATGGCTGTCGAATATATTTTCTCTTAATTACTTTATTAATGTAATATATGGCGTTACAGCAGTGTATTCGTCCCAGTTCGTTTCTTTGGCTGACAGGTGACCATAGACAATGGAAGTGCGCTGAATGAAGGATAGCAAGGCGTTGGAGTGTGCGTGGACAGCGGTCGGGCAGAGGCAATCCGCTTAGAAAACCGTGGTGTAAGCGAAAAGCGTTTAGGGGATTATATGAGTTATGTTAGTTGATTTGTGCATAATTCAGTAAAGTTACTGAGATATTGCATACAATATGGTCCAAAATTAGAAGTAATTTATTAAAATAGCTTATATAGTCATTATTTTCATTATTTACTACACATAGATAGCAGCTTAAAAGATATTAACTAAAGCCTTTCGTGTAGGTGCATATTCTGCTAACACAATTTTGCTATTATTTTCCTAAGAAGCAATGTGCTATTGGTTTTATGGGAGGCATTATAAATTTAAAATATGTTTGTTCAAAGTCGTTTCTCTTATAACTTGAACGAACTTCCGAGGTGATATGTTTTAAGACCCGTGTCAATACATCACTTTTTTATAAACGATGTATTAATAGAGCCTCAGAAACATAAAGCATTATAATTTGTAATAACTCCATTATTCTGTATTTATTTGTGTCCTTAGAGTGTTTATGTTAATATATAATTACGCTGACTTTAAATTATTTTTATTTACGCTTCGTAGCTAAAGAATAAATTATCTGTCGCATATTAAATTGTCTGTGTTAGTGTTTTAATTTTCCCGCCATTTTGCATTTTTATTTTTTTCACACTCTTAATCGACATTAACAATACGTATTAAATATAGGTTAATTTTATATGCATTTTAAATTAAATGATACATATTATACATTCTTAAACTTAAATTACCTACTCTATTTTCAGTTTCTTTTTTATTACGAAGCTCATTTTCGAACTAATTGAAATGAATAATGAACAAATCTAACGTATAGATAAACAAGGGCCAGGAATTATCTATGGATGCCTTAGCTTCCTCTTTCCAATATCTGTATGGTCTTTTTAGTTGAAGAAATGCTTTTAATGTCATGATGTACTGGAAATTCAAGGTAATTAAGGAAGTAGGATTTGATAAACAACAAATAGTATTACATTTAATTATTACTAATTCGTGTATTATCAATACCGTAATTTATTTTAATGCAAAAAATATTACAAGTTAGGATTATTCACATGGTATTACAGGGTGTTTTAACACTGTAGCATGGGGTTAGAATCCCATAGGCTTATAGTCCTAATACTCACCCTATGGCGACCATAAGCCTTGAGTAAACATAAACATTATTTTAGTAACCCGATAAGCTTAGTGAGCTCCCACAAGCGATTAATTTGACCCCATGTTTTAATGTGAAGCAACCTTTACTACGAATAAAAGTATTAGAAAAATGAACTCTATGCTCTTAGAATAAATAGCAAAATCATAAAATATTCAAAAAATCAAACTAAGTCACTAGTTAGCGAATACAACAGAAATATTGCATGTTATTAAATAAGTTTTTTCACCGAAATCTGTCTAATATCGTTGTTATTAGGTTCTTATTCGAATACCGGTTGGTTTTAGGAGAGTGTTGTTTTTTTGCATACGATTTAGTGGGAGTATGGCAATTCCTATTGTATTACAATTATGCTAAAGGTCAGTTTTCTGCAGTAGTCCAGCAACAATGTTATTGAATAGTTGATAATCTTGCTTAACCTAGGAATCCGTTATATCCTGCTTAAGTTGTTCTCGGTTGGTATTACATAAGTTCTTCAACAATTAAATGTTTCAATGTTACAGAGTTATTTTTAAGTAAATTTTAAAGATATTTGCATTACCGCTTTTTCATTAACTTTACAATGTAGTTTTAATATTACTTCTATTCAACCGCCATTGGTTTTTTGGTACTGGCGATCCAAAAACGTCGGTTTGCTAAGAAAGGATAATAAAGTGCGGTTAGCATTTTTTTTTTCGCATGAAGTTATATATTTATTTATACTTTCAAAACACCTTAAGCTAAAAGTTGCAAGGTAAATAAAACTATATGTTTCTCCGTAAGATTTACTTCTTATCCCTTCCAATATCCTGAATCCAAGTTACGCAGAACCTTTGCTACGATAACCAGATAGCTAATAGGCTATTTATATAAAATTCGCGACGTATGAAGAGATTGATAAAAATGGAAGAAGCACGTTAGGTATGCAAGAATAGGGATATTTGGCACCCGTGCTCCCTGCCTACCACGTAAGGGACTTGGCGTGAAGACATGTATGCATGTATATAAAATTCAAAAGACATATTCAGATAAAATTAGACACAAATATTTGTTCTGGATGGTCTCAAGCCTAAAATTCATATTTACATTATATCAGTCACAGATCTGATGTTACTTTTCTTGACAGATAGTACGCTTACTGTCTTAATGAAGGTTACAACAAAATTCAACTGCAATAACAACGCTCGAACCCGGGAACTTGAACTTCAAGTCTCGTAACACGATCACATCCACCGAGTTATCGTCACCGCAATATTGTAGCACATTTTCTCAAACGTTTCAAGTCTTTACAATTACGACACATTGTATCTCTTGTCGTATGTGACAGAGTGAGAACACCCTGATCCAGCTGTCTTTTTCTCCGGTCATACAAAAGACAAGGATGCAGATATCATATCGAGGGGTGAATAAATCCTCTGGGTGATTGACAGTTGGCAGCTGACGTCCACAGAGTTATTGTAATTTAATGCGATAAACCGCGAATGCTTAGTGGTTGCTAAACTTATATGCGAGGTTCGAAACCCGAGACGGTAATGTGCGTTATTTATGTAACTTTACGGAGAGGTATGCGGGTTAATTTTTGGAGAATAATTTCTTGAGGTGGGTTTTCTGGAATATTTGGAATTAAATTTTTTTAAGGTTTTTTGGTCGCTATAAAATTTGGCATGAAGGTGTAATTTTACTCTGCAAAATTTAATTTAAAGTTTTAATAGGTTACAAAATATGTAAAAGTTACTTTATTACAGTTTTGTAAAGACTTCAGCAGCGTGATTGTTTTTTTTATCTGATTTCAAAGATTTTATATTCGGAGTTTTTGGACGTTGCTGTGTATTTATACATAGATATGTAGGTCGAGACGACGTCATTTCCAGCTTCCATATCTACTCTGAAACCCGTAGCAAAGTCTAAATTCTTTCCTTGAAGGCGAAGAGCTGATTTTGACAGCACATCCAGTGAGCTTAAATTTTTTACGCAAACCCAGTATGGAATTATGGCCAAAAACCTTGCATCTATGCTCAGCAGTCGACGGACATAGACTCATAATGATTTTACCACAATTCTTTTTTAAGACAATATACTGATAACGACTACTCACAAAATATAATAAAAAAACCCATGAAGGTATACGCTTGAAATGTTCAAATTTAATCTTGCTATGCCTACTTAAACTTGCACCCTATTAATAACCGTGTCCATCAAACACCATCTGTGGGTAATCCAGCTCGAATATCACGCTGTTATTTATATAGGAAACCACATTTTCGCGTGTTGCTACACGTCGCAGGATTAGGCCTTATTGAATGTTAATGATGTTTCAAGGGTGGCTCGGAGTTCGGAAACGTTAGGAGACTGTGCCCATTTACAGATACAATACGTCAAATGTGTAAAAATCTAATTTTTAATATTACACGTTTCGTGAATATGTATATATATACATCTTATGTGCTCGTGTGGCGATGTATGTTTTAGGTGTATCTTGGCTAGTTTTGGAGAGCTCACGGTGGAGTCCAGTCGAGTTACTCCGAAAAAACGCTTATGTATTAAGCTGGCATACAGTTTTATAAAAACCGGGTTTTACGTAATATCATGCCTGTAATCCGCGAAAGCGTAGGCAAAAGAGTACATTCCTATGTTTCACCAATTACGTTTACGTCTCATGGAATAGGTGGTGAGCCTATTGCCGTACAATGGGCATAGATCCAGACTTCCAGTCACTACTGGAATTTCTAAATTAGAAAAATCTAGTAACACCCGATCTGGGATTTGAACCCAAGATCCCCCGATCTGCGGTAGCGCTTGCAACCATTCGACCAACGAGGCAGTCAAGTTATTGGTAGTGCAGTCGTGGATAACAAAATACCTTAATTTTATTACCTAAATATTTATAAATCTTTATGCGCCTGTTCTGTGGTCATTAGAAAGCTGACAAGCAACATATATAAATTCCTAAATATGTTTTATAGATATTTTAACACCCATTAAAATACTGCGACTCGGTAGTCTGTCAACAACTGTATCATTTTTGCAACTTTCCATTATAATTGTACATTGGAAAACGTTTATTTATACTTAATTTTATCGTACCGTGTCCTACAACGGAATCAAATCCGTTACATTAATTGTAACCGCCTTAGAGCGCGGTTTATTTCGCTCTACATAATGTACTCGGCTAATACGGTTCTGCGGAAGGAGAGTTTTGATTTTATACTGGCAGCATTGGTTATTTTAGACTTTTTTTGCCCCGCCAATTTAAAAAAATACAAAGATATTGGTGTAATGTCAGGACTATTTTCTGTATCGGTCAGCATTGATTAAGGATTTATTCCGACTACAGTCATATAATGATATTTTGTTTCATTTAAATTTATTAAAATTGCCATACATTGGTCATGTATTAAATTATATTATTTACATATTCAAGTCTGAATAACTTATGACAGTGGTATTTTTCTGTACTAACATAATATTATCAAGCAAGAATTCAGTTGGTATGATGAAGGTGTATGGTGGTATTCAGTTGGTATGATAAGTATGGTGATCATATATGTATGAAGGGATCTTTAGTGACAAAAAGTGATATAGCACAATAATGAAAAATACGTTGGGTTGCTCAGCATAGCGAGTAGAAGACCCAAATAGAGCCTGTACCTTGTGTGAAAGGTGGTTCCACCTTTAATGATAATCATGATGATAAGTCATGTGTTGACTCCTAAATAACCATAAAAGTTGAGTGGTTGTCGCCTCGCTGACCCGTCGACCGCGCTTTTAAATAATGATTCATGTGAACAGATCGTATCTTCGTCGTAAAACATTTGGACTTAACACGTATCGTAAAGGGTTGCAATTTCTATGCGATCGCAATGGCGTAAGCAATGACATTTGTCATTGTTATAAAATTGTAAATAGCTTTTACAAGTATGGCAAGCGCTTAAAGATTCATGAAAGATTCAGATAAAGTTTAAAGGTTTATGTCCTCTACAAAACACATTTCAATTAGGTGTGCAGGAGATGAATATTAGTATGTTACACGTTGATAACAATACATGTGAGTTGGAAGGAAAATAATATTTTGTACAATAGCCAATAGGTACATACTAAAAATTACAAAAAATATATGAAGAAATAAAATTAATCTGTAAAACGAAATAAATATTCAAACATACATTAACTTTACTATTTAGTAAGTAAAATATTTCAGAATGAGCAACATTTATTTATACCCTCTTTAAGAGCGAAAGGATAATAAATAAAAGTAGATACATATTGTGACATTTCTATGAAAATTAAGCACGTGCGCTAATGATACGCAATAAGTGCGCTATGGGCGAGTTGCGACGAAAACCACAAGAGTCCCATAAACTAATCGCGCCATGATGCACGACGACTTGCTCTGACAGCGCTGGTGGGAGTCTGAGGTATCGCAGCCCCCTGCAGCTGTTCCAAATGATGAGGTTTCCGCAACTGAGGGAGGCCTGGCGTGATCTCCCATGTTGCTACAGTCACAGATTAGGTGGGTTGATATCCAGACCGTTTATAAAATCGTTATGAACTACGGCATAGTAACTTATCAGATATGTAAGTTTGTCAGGATCGTGACTGATGGAAATTTTTAGTCTCTATCTACCGTTATGGGATATAAGTGTTACAATGTGTATGTTTTTCAACTGTAGTTTCATCCTTCACTCAATACTTGATGCATTAATACACACATACATGATACAGCGGAATAAAATTGGAGAACATAAACCATAAATATCTTCACAATATTTATGATATGATTCTTTTTCTTAGTCTTATATCGTCATTGATGTTATTACAGTGCGTAAGTAATTTTTTGGTGATTTTAACTTTTTGATGCCATTCGACGAAGAACGGTTACACGCATTCACTTCACAAAACATAAAGTAGGTAGCTAGCAAATGTAAGTATAAGACACATAAATATTTTGCTCTAAAAATGTCTATTTTTGACTTACGCACTGTTAGAACTTCACTGACGATATATTATGAAACATTTTTGTAGAAACGCAGTCAATAGCGAGCGGGAGTTATCGAACATTCGAGAGTCCTCGCAATACGAACTGCAATACGCTCTCATATCTGCCGGTTGCCGTAAAACACGAAATTGCTTTTGCTAAACTGCCATTTGAACAAAGGCCTACTGCGTATTGTATGGAGGTTGCGATTGGTATAAGTCACAAGAGGTTAGATATGTGACGTTATATATAAAAATTTCGCGAAGTGTTCATAATTAGTGGTAAATAATTTGATTCTGCGTTTTGTTTCAAATGTATTCAATTATACAGCTTTGTTACTTGTATGGAAATATTGAAAGTATTAAAACGATAAACCTGTTCGTTGAAGCAGAAAGAGTTTGAAATAGTAGATAATATTTTCTAAAACAATGTTAGTTAATTCGAGATTTGGAAAAACTAAATAATGGTGGAAAAGCCGTTGAAGGTTAATATGAATAAAATGTAGGTAGTAACATAATTGATTTATTAAAATAAAGTAGGCCTCTGCCTGGCAGAGCGACCTAAACTAATATCTAATATATTGATGATCTTAGAAAATATTTAAATCTAATGAATTTTTTAATAATATTCTATAACTATATCTATATTTTTTTATCCTTAGCATTGTAAATAAATTGCTATTTCGTGCGCATCGTGATATTTAAACATTTAAAGTATTACAATCTTAAATCGCGTCAACCTATAACCGATACTATAGCCAAAGGCACGCGATAACGCAACGCGTAACAGCGGAAGGCAGCGAATGTCCCTTTGTGGGTGTTCTGTTACAATAGCACATCACTACCAAGTACGGAATAAGGAGTCATCGGGGACATAGCCCGTTGCTGCTTGAAGTAATGTCAGCGGACGGTCACAGATTGGCCAATTATTTGACAGAACTGTTAACACGTGTTATGGGAATGATTTTTAAAAATTTATGTTGAACTCATATACGCAATTTATAGTTGTATGTATGTACACGTTGCTAAACTTATGTATAGGTATATTTATACTACTTAAAGACAATTAAGCTTACTTATGTGTGTTTTTTGGGCATTTAAACATTACTTGACTATTTAATTCGAGGTTTAATTTATTCATCTTCTGTCCTCTTTCTATAGTTTTCTGAATAGGATGAGAGTGTTTCTCCTAGAGACTGCCAAAGGGTGGAATTCCGTGCTAGCGTCTATTTTTCCCAGTTAGTATGTACGATCTGGAATTATTGAATACAAGAGTGATTGGGAATATTCTAGTCAAACTTGCTACATCCTAGTCTACATCTCGCTTAAAATGTTGTGGTTAAGAATCATTATTAAATCATTGAGGTCAGTCAGCTTACATATTCTGCACTAACTATGATGGAATAGTTATTTCACGAGCGATTACGCGCGGCCGACCCAAACTAACCGCTGGAGGGGTTACTCTAGATAATCTTTTTGTGCACTTTGATGTCCGGTCCACGTTCAAATTAGTATGGACTATTTATTATAACAATGAGAAGTTTAGATATTAATATGAGAAGTATAAAATTTAAGCGTGAGAAGTAAAAAAACTAAAAAGGAGAAGTATAAAACTTAAGCGTGAGAAGTAAAAAATTGTCTATTTGAAATATGTACGTAAAAAATATACAATGAGAAATATAAAATAAAATATGAGAAGTAGGTATACAAACGGAGCTTATCAAAGATAAATTCTGATGATGGTAAATAAACTGAAAGAATAAGTAACAAATTGTGATAGAATAAGATTAAATTTTGCTCAAGAAAAGAAACCTTCAGGTATCTACGACTTATAAGCTATACATGATTTCTTGAGTTGAGGGTGCCGAGACTAAGAACAGAACTAAATACAACCTTGATGTCTGTGGCTGTCGGCTGGCAATCGTACCAGGACAGTTAGCGCTTTAGTTCATGTCTATATGTATATTAGAACCTCACTTCCACTAGTGGTAGACAGATTGACTTAGCTCTTGATAATACTTGTTGCTATTATTACTAACATATACATATGTAACATGGTGATAATTTATCGTGAAATATTTCTGTTTATTTTCTTCTCACGTTGTAAATTAATGTAATTATATATTTAAGTTTTAATATGTGTTTTTAAATGCTTTCATTGTGTACAAATTATATCATTGTTTACTAACTGCTAATAGAATTTTTATTAAAATAATTCTTATAAAAAAATATTTTGTACAATTGAAATATGGCTTATGAGTCCCAGTGAGGATCCGAATGTGATGCAATGGCATGCCTCGTTGAGCGGTGCGCCACGAGCGATTTGAGCCAGCCATCGCTAACTAACCGCGCTGAAGGGTTACCCGGCTCTGTGATCACGGGCGGAACTCATTTTTAGCTTTTTGTCCTATTCAATAGAAGGGTTGCGATTGTTATTTGAATATAGACTATGAACAATCCGTGATAGTCTGAAAATATTCTAGAAGGATTTTGACTTAGCATATAGATATTAAGGTGTACAAAAAGGTGTTTTTAAAAGTTTAAAGTGTTAGTTTACATTTGATTAATTCATAGATTCTAAAGCATCCGGTAAAGTTTACTTCTGATAGACGAGCACGAAACTTGGATGGAAATAGAAGACCAGCATGAGGAACTGGAACTGTTTACTTCTATTGGAATATAGGAATATCAATGTATATTTGAATGTTTTAATCCACCTGCTCCAGTCAAGTAGTACAGAAGTCGTATATATGTTTGTCTCCTTACATCAATTCACATAACTATAGACAGTTTGAATTCTCAAACAAAGAGCTATTCGACATTTCATACGTAATTCCATAACCGAAAGAATGTAGAGTTCAAAAATCTAAGACGGCTTCGAAATAATAAAACATCGCTGCGACAGCCACCGAATACAATATGCCGTTCATATGAAATTCTGAAGCGCGGCTACTGAGTTGCAACATAGTATTATCACTGCTTTGCATCTGTTCCAAGAGCTTGCACGGGAATCTGATCTTTATTGACATGGGTTTTAAGCTATGATATAACATATAGGCAGTGGACCGCCCGCGAGTTTATATTGGTTTATCACACAATGCGTCATCCGTCACAGTACAGTTTACGAGCGCGAGGTATCGTTGGCCGACACATCGCTTAGCGCAAATGATTTGTGAAGGGTTAGTGCGACTTCACTCAAATCGTTTAGTCCGTGTTACTACGTTTATGATCTATGTTATAAGGTGCCCGGCTAGTGCGGTGGTCTGGTCGTAACATATCTTCATCGTAATAATAAATATATGTATGTGAATTGTTTTACATTTAACAAAATGTAATTTTGTTAAGCACGATAAACATATGTAGGTATATAACCTAATAATCCTGATGGGGGAGTCAGAAGTCTCTAAAACCGGAATGCGTGTTCGAAAAGAGCGATGAATGCGAAAGAAACACAGGAGGTCTGTAAGAATAGAAATATTTGGCGCTCGGTGTTCTCTGCCTAACCCTAACGAACCTAATGGCCTCTGGTACAGATAGTCTTTGAACATGAATGTTTGATGAGGAATATTAAAAAAAGACAAGTTTATTTTACCATACAAATAGACGGTTTGAAATAGTTTTAAATAAAACTAAAAATTTAATAATACTTCATGTAGGGTTTGGATTAGCGGACTTGTTAGTTGTTTTATCGCACACCGATGGACAAAAATGAGGCGATCCGACAGAGGACCAAAGTTATCGACATAGGCCAAAGGATTAGCAAGCTGAAGTGGCAGTGGGCTG
>DWDT01002865.1:0-13102 GCA_018245595.1 Microceris scylla | reverse complement strand
GAAAAAAAAATACGAGAAGAATAGTAAAAACAACAATTTTCAACTCTGTCCCCGACTGTAAAACATTTGACGTCAATCAAAACAAAAGAAAGGTGCGTTAGGATTACCTTTAGTATACCTTAAAGTTTACTAGAGGTTACATGTCATTAATGAAAATAACATGAACCCAAGTTTAATTCAATTATTTTACGTCCACCGGAGCGGGCGTGTATCAGCTAGTTTTAGATAGATTTTTTCATGCATTTATCAACCACGTAGTATGTGTAGCTATTACAGATAATAAAATAAAATATTATATCACTTTTACTCTTGATATTGTTTTATCATTAGCATAGGTAACATAAACAGAGCCTATGATTTACTTTTTGACATAGTTTTATCAACCGCCAGCATCATAACCTTTCAGTAAACAGAATAATGTAAAGCTACACTTAAACTACATATTACTATATTGTAATAACATGAACTACAGACTACTTTCGATATCGATGATGCAAATTACTCAGACGATATATTTGTATAGTCTGACTTTATTGTTATCTAAGGGAATTAAAACTGGCATGCAGACGACCCGATATCAAGGGTTCGCTGCAACCAAAAACTACCTACATCCAATTTTAAATGTCCCCCACTGAAACGCCTCATACACAGCCTACAACACCCAAAATCTAAATGACACCTGTCCCAGCTTAGACAAACTTAAAGATGAGACGTCATTGTGTAACTTTTACATAACCCAAACTGGTTGTGTGTTGACACTGGCGGCGGATGTGGCGAGGCGCTCATTAATTCTAATGCAAATATGATTATCTGAGCGAAACTTATTTGCTACGAAAGGTGCACGGAGACGTCGCAACTGATTAAGCGTGGGTATATTGAACAAGTTGACAGGTCAGTGAGTATCTAGCTACGAACACATAATGTGAAATTGACGATAAATATATTGCTTGTGTCAGACCGCCACAAGCTGGCGAGTTGTTACTGTGTGTAGGTACTTTTCATTGATGTATACCATGCTATATTTATTCTAGAAAATTCACTAATATTTTCATAGAAGCTATTTTCCCACCTTGCAGGAATATATTTGGAAACAAAATTTTAAGTTTCTAATTTTTCTAAGATTGACTTACGCTTCAATCTCTTTTAAAGGACACTGTTTCGGTAATAATTCGTGGAATTTCTATGTAATTTTTTAATGATTAACCTACCTTCAGCTGGTACTCTCTGTTCTTCAGGCAGCGGTCTGGACGGCAACGGGTTATTCTGCTCATCCCTTTCACCTAGAAACTCCGCTTCGGCTAGATCTCGGACAGCTGACGACATCAGCTCTACCAGCTCTTGGTTCCTGAATCATTTGAATAGTGAATTTTAATTCTTAATTATTATAAATCAAGAATTAGAACTAGTTTATTATTATCATTATTGTCCTAAATTTATATTTATTTTGGTTTCATTTTTAACAATAGAACTTATTTTTATTATTTTCTGGATAATTAAAAGTACCTTGTGTTTACAAAAATTGATATTGAAACCAAAAACGTGTGCATACAATCAGAAGTAGATTCAAAACGAATACTAAATGACATGTTACAATAATATTCTATCACAAATGAAATCTAAACAGTTTTGAACAATACGCAAAATAACACTGCAATACCATAATTTGATAAACAGTTTAGCTAACAGTGTATGATCACCCGTAGGTATTTCATTACTACTCGCTTGAATCACTCACAATAAATAGAATATGTCCATATAAATGCAAAGCAGTATCTTGTGGTGACATTATTTAAATTAAATCCCAAATTAAACACGTGGAACCTCAACCAAAAACCCAACGGACTTCATAACGAATACTCCAAAATAATGGTTATCTATGTAGTAATAGGATAGCAATTTAAATATCACTCGCTAACGGTGAAGGAAAACATCGTGAGCAAAACCTACACAACTAAGGATTTATAAGAAAAAAAATATTCTAAGGAGTGTGAAGTCTGCCAACCCGCACTTGGCCAGCGGAGCAGACTATGGCCTTAACCCTCTCAATATCAGAGGAGACTCATATTCCAACAGTGGAATTATAATGGGTCGATTATTATTATTATTTATAGGATGAACGAAACAGTAAGGCATTTTCTAGGATTGTACTATTTTGTGAATGTAAACAGACATCACACATTCACATATGAAAATGACTTAAGCGATATGACTTGCAATTGACTCTCAAGTAGATGACATCCATCGACAACAGTCAGATACCAATAATATCAGATGTTAATTTTCTATTAACACATATCTTTTAAAGTCCTTATTATCTCATATCCATTCAAATTCCTTTTTTAACTTTGTCCAAAGCATTAATTTACAATAATGCTCACCTGTTTCAATTACCTTTTAATTATGCAACTTGAAGAATGCAGGTCTATTTAAAAATATATATGAGCACGGTGTACTGGAGCGTATGTACGTTGTAATATATGCACGACTGTGCACACGTACTAAGTGCGAACACTCTCACTTGCGCCGCCGCTTTCTTCGGGCGCAAACAGCGGCTTAACGTACAACAAACAAAGCTATCCGGGTTCGTATTGTTAACTTTTATCTGGTCTAAAGTCATGTCCATATACACATGTCCATATAGTTATCTACCATAAGATAAGCTCGCTTGATTTTTTTTTCTTGATGCTTAGTTTGGGATCTGTGTGTATGTGTGATGTCCCAAGATATTATGATATTATATCCAACCATCTTTCTCTTTGGAAATTGAGCAAAAGAGGTCCATACAAAAATCATTACAAGTCCAGTAAAGATGCTGATAAAAAATCATTCTAGAAATTTCGCTTAATGTTTTTGTTGGATTTTGTTCGTTACGTGATAAAAAACTACAGTAATATTTATAAACCATAAGAAAAAGGTGCTCATTAAAGTTAATTAACTCATTATAAACGGAATATACTGACTCTTAAATATTATTTCGAATTGCATTTCCACTGAACTCATTTGTTAACATAATTAAGTTATGAATAATCCCAAATTGAAACATTTACTTAAATAACATTATATATCGGTATAACCATTAATTATTATTGGATTTGAGTGTTCCTCAGATTCAGGTACGTCGGACGTAGTTCAGGAAGAAGCCAGTGGAAAAATGTCTTATAAAATAAGAAAATAAAAGTTATTCAGATAACGTTGCATTAATCTAGTAATGAGGCACACCTGACAGCCAATAACTTGGTCACCATGTTCTTCATGTCCCAATGCAGGGCACGGGTCCTTTCCGAAATTGCAAGAGGCACTGAGCATTCCCCAAAATGCTACTCCTGCGCTGATTGTCATACAAAGAAGTAGGGGCTAATCCATTTATTGCATATTTTTAAACTGCTTTAAGCCCCATCAGTGTGGTAAAAAAAATTTTTGCTTAACAATTACAATCGGTACCGATTGCTCAATATAACCTCCCCCCCCTTCCCAAAGCACGAAAAGCTCGTCTAAATTTACCACTATCGGCCACATCTCCAAGGACCAACCTCAATCGTCATTCCTTAACTTCACAAACAACTCAACAAACGCGTAAGGTCAAGGAACGCTACTTAAAGTTATTTTAAAAGGTTTTTTTATAGGAGAAAGTCCAAACATATTTCGTATAAAATAAAATGTTAAAACAAACTAATCCGAAGCTAATCATAATAGTCTAATATTTAGGATTTAGAAGCTAATCATAATAGTCTAATATTTACATCCAAGTTGTAATACAAAAAACCAAAACATATCAAAGCCATTGGAAAATGTATGAAAATTGTTAAATTTACTATGTCGACACGTGACTGTGAATGATCTCTCCGCGAACCGGTCTCACGGGTCAATCGCGACCGGTTCGCGCTCAATGAACGGAAAGTCATTTCACCTTGAGAGTGAATGAGTAAAATTGTTTTTTAATTAATCATAAAACCTAAAGCTTGTGGGAAATTAATTTCGTATACAAAGCAAAACAAATTGATTCCTTTAACGGTCTGACGAAGTAAGTAAGAACACTCGTGAATGATATATAATTGCTTCATTAGCGTTGAATATAAATCATTGTCACACAATTTATGTTCATTTCATTTGAAAGTGTGATTTGAAACATTGTTAAAGGTTGAGCTGTGAAATATCGAACTTTTATGAATGCTATTAAAATAGCTTAAAGAATCTTCACACACGATCCCGATGTAAGCAGAGTATATGTTATGGTAAACTGACGGCTGATATACCTACATACTGATGAAGATACTATTGTTATACGCCCAAATACAGAACAAACAGATTTGATCATTGCACAAATATTTTTCCAGCCTGGAATCGAACCCACAAACCACGGCTAATTAGTCAGATTTACTAACCGCTGAACCAACGGAGTGTCCAACCAACAGTCAACGTAACGTAAAAAATGAAAGTAATCAATAGGCGACACTCTGACCAATGTTTAGATATAGGAAGTTTTTGAGTAAAAAAAGATTTAATCTAATTGTGCTATAATTTGCCAATTCAAATTTTATTTTAATATTAACTCAGTTTCTAAAGAAAACTGAAAGAAAAAACTTTAACCTTCATCGTCAGCAAAAATTTTAAATCAATTTCGTTAAAAATAGTTCATGAGTTATTTCTTTATAGCAGAGCATTATGATTTAAACCATCATTAAATTGCATTTACATAATTACCATAAATAATAAAATTGGAATGAAGAAATGAAGGACAATATGAGATTGCTAAGTCTAATGGTGTTCATCCGACACTACTAATTTTTAATGATGTTTATTAAATAATAATGAATAAATGAATTTTTTAACGATTTAATTCTAAATGGAGTTTTCAACGACATGCTAAGTGGAATTTTTAACGACATACTAAATGGAAATTTTAACTACTAAATGGAATTTTAAACGTCTTATACTAAATGGATTTTTTGACGACTTATACTAAATGGAATTTTTAACTACTTACACTAACTGACACCAACAGTTTTGTTCGGACGATACTGTTCGTGAACGATTGCACAGGTATACGAGTATGTATATATGGGCAGCAAGGGCGTTTTATCATCTGCCAGTTAATGTCTAATTGTTTCTACAGAAATATTTAATCATTGAAAAAAATTAATTTAGTGAAGCGTATTTTTAATTGCCTTAATAAGCGCACGTTCGACTATAATGTCACCTACATAGGTGAAAAGTAAGCCTGCAATGTCACCTGATGTTAACAGAAAAGTAAGCCTGCAATGTCACCTGATGGTAATCGAAAAGTAAGCCTGCAATGTCACCTGATGGTAAGGGAAAAGTAAAATGGCAAGCCTCGGATGTAGGACGCTTGCCTAGAAAGTGCCTATACACTGCTTCACTCTTGACTTACTCAATTGTAAGTTGCAGAAATCGTGAAAAAACATCGGAATCTTTTACCCGAGTATACAAACCGAGTTCAGTATAGGTTGTTTACATCTATCTATCGTAAAGCATACTCCTAGGTCAAGACGCTTGCGACTTTCACGTTGTATGTGAAAGTTGCAAGTAAGTCACCCGAGTTGAGGATTGTTCGAGATTTATTGTATGCTTTGTAGGGCTTTTGAATCATAAGATTAATATGTATGAAACACTTTAGACGAGCAACACACTTGTATGGCCGCAAAACAGCTAGAATGTGGGTTAAACTAACCGAATAGCTTATAAACATATATATAATTCTCATAAAACCTTATATCGTTCCAGTATTGGGCACGTGTCTCCTATCAGAATAATATGTATAGGTATATTTCTCTATACATAATTCATTTTACAGCCATACACAAAACAAATATTCATGCTCATTAGTTGCAAATATTTGTCATGGATAAAAATCAAACTCAGAACCTCCAAGACCCAGGACCAGTGATTACAAAACTTAACCGTATATTCAACTTCGGAACTTTATCTTGTAAAATAGCAATATGAGACAGCGAAGCCATTTGCAATGACAATGCTATTAACCTAAAAAAAACTGCTTAGAAGCAGTACTCAGTGCTATTTCCAAATTCTTTTACTTTCCTACGACTCCTTTCTACATATAATAGCGGTTAAGTGAAACAAAATGTAACATCAAGCATGCAATCGCTGAAGAGGTAGGCAGAGGGATGTTGTACATTCCCACGTTTCACCGGTTAGTATACTTACGCCCGAATAGGTGGTGAGCCTATTGACAAGTCACTACCTACTAGAAATTTCAAGATAAAAAAATCTAATAGCACGCAACCAACATCTTGATCCGTAGTCGCGCTTGCAACCACTCAATCAACGGGGTAGTAGAGTATTAAGCGAAACAGTGTATTAATGAAATATAAATCGCTCAACACGTTCGGTAAATGACACGTCTTTCATTTACCACCGGCCAATTAAAAGCATAACCGACGTAAGCAAGGAGAAACCGTTTTAATGTGTTCTTCAACCTACATAGGTTAGTGAAGAATGTTTTAAAATATAATAACTGTTTTTCAGATTACTTATAAATAAATGACGTAGACAGAGTTATGCTAGCATCGTGCCTGACGAAAATAGTTAGTACCTACTCGTATCTGCCTACCTACTTTTATAAGAATAAGTGGTATATACCATTCATTTTGTGTGGTATTTCAGTGGTTCTTATTACAATTAAAAGTGAAAAAAAATTAAGAATAACGATGAAACTGGTTTTAATATTTATTGTTGATCTATATATATAATTAAAATATTAATAAAACATTAAACCTTATCTTTCGTAATAATCACGTTATGTGTAGACTACAATAAAAACAACGAAAATAAATTAAACAACCCCAACTGATTAATTCAGTAATTAGGGCGATTTCAAAATAGAGTACACTAGGAATCGACATGTTATTTATCGATTTATTAACTTTCAATATTAAAATGCAAATGATATGAGATTACAGAGTGTAGGAGTGAGAAAGAGATAGAGAAATATACCTACTAGCTGTAAGTACGAGGAATGAAAGAGCATTACTACTTGTACCATCTCAACTGCTACGAAATACCACTTTATTTAGTACCATAGGACAAATTTATTTAACATTTGATAAAACTAATCTGTGTGAATTTGAAAATTGAAAAATAAAACTTTGAAACCATTAATGAAGCAATAAGGCCCCCATCTGCGTGGTTTTAATTTTATTTTAGATACAAAAGTGACCCTTTTTATCGTTCCTATCAGCGTCTTAGGAATGTTCTGAAAAACCACATATATTTGAAAATTATCGTGCATTTTTAAAACACGATGAAAATATATAATACTATATATACAACTTTCTCATTTCAGTAACTTCTAGTTTGACATTTTTTAAAAAGGATCGTCATCACTCTATTATAATATTTCTGGAATTTTCTATTTGTGAAAATTATTCAGTCGTCAGTGTCCTCAAAACGTGACTTGCGCCATTCGCATTGACCCGGCTCAATGTATTAAATTACCGGTACACAGGCACGATAGTCAAACTTCGTAAAAATCTGACTTCGAAATAATATGTATATATAAAGTTTTCATTGATTAAGAAAATATTCTTTTCTTATAATAGGCTAGCATTCGGCCGCAATCCCGCCTGAAGGAAAGTGCAGACTGCAGATGCATCCTAAAATGGCGCACACATGGCAAGAAAGACCTATTTACCCTTGTTGTGAAAAGCCCTAGGTATAATAAATAAACAGTGCGGTGAAGGGAAATACGCCTCAAAAAGACAAACCCTGAGGAATATTTACTAAGATATTCCTTATAGAACCAACACCCCAATACATGTCCTATCATAAAGTACAAGCCCATAAGATCTGGGACGAGGGCACCGAGTTTTTCTACGAGTATAACTTATAACTCAAACATTTTCGCATGTCGAAAAAGTCTTCATTGATGTGACATTTCAAAGCAAGTTTTAGTGAAGAAGTAAAATGTTTGAAATAGCTATTATGTCAATCTTACTGTCACACAAACGTGTGTAATATAGTACTACATAACATATGTATGTATGTACATACGAGTACTACATACAATAATTACATATTAAACGTGTCGGTCTACCTTTTCATGGATACCAGTAGGAATACCCGATTACATGAACATTGTATGTTAATTTTACGTTCTTAAAAATACCATTAAAATGCAAAAGAAAGTTTAATATGAATATTTTCATATAATTACAAGCAGTTTAAAAGCCTTTTATTACAGGTTTGGACATGTTTATTTGTCGATGCATACAATATTCATACCACAAGGCCAACTGCCCACTGGGAACTTCCCGGACACTACAAATTATAGTAAATACTGATGCACTAAGGTATTTCTTAAGCGTGCAGGCATTTTTGTATACACACAATTATTATATACCTTTAAGGGTGTTACGGTGACTAACAGTTTAATATAAAAAACAGGACTCTTACCTAATGTAGTGTGGCAATATTTTTAGAAAATAAATGCTAATAATAAAATAATCTTAGGATATACGTTGGACTGCATTTTCTACGCTGACATCCTATCAAGGCACAAATATTCTGAGGCGACAACTGTGTGTCATAAATGTAAGAAATTTGAGGATTTTCATACAAACTGTATGGACTACTGCTTTACAAAACAATCAGCTATCATTTCCATATTACAGCTAAACATTTCGTAAGTGATTCTAATGATTGCGTGATCAAATGTTGTACGGTTTATTCTACGTACATTTCGGGATAATCCGAATAGATTCGACCCAATCCAATCGTCATTAGCTCCTGCTGGTCACAATGAGATGACGACGGAGAATCCATATCATGGCTTTACAAGTGTCACGACATTTCCAAAATTTCGATACAACGAACATCATCGTACATGCAAATACATAGTAAATAAGCGTGATGTTATGTTCGAAAATCATTCATACACTTCTTCTCTCTGTTTTCAACGCTTGTCATATTCTATAAGCCATATGACATCCAGTGACCGAACAACTATAAGGTTGTTAGGTAATCATATAAGTATTGTCGTAAAGCATCTGCCTTGCGCAAAGCGTGTTGAAAGTATGAATGCTTAACCATGCTTCGCGATTTCCCCTTTTGTTAGCACGTTGCCAATCTTTGAGATCGTTGTGACACACACATACATACACAGAGACGCAAAGAATAGACACGTTTTTATAAACTAAATCTCCAATACCAAAAGTTCGTAATGACGGTTTAACACATTCAAAAAGTGTTAAACACACAATCAAAATCTAAATATAGAATAGTATCTACCTACTGCAACGCATTGAAAAAGAAACATCTAAGTAATTTGCCTGCAGTCAAAACCTTGACTTCAACTGGATTTTAATGTTTTTTTTTAAACACTATGTATTTCTTATTTCAGATTGTTCCGTTCGCTTGGCGTAGTAACTCAGGTCAAGCGTAAATAACTCGAAGTACGTTATACACGGTTATATAGTAAGAAATTAAAGGTAAAGTCACGCCTTTAATCCCTTATGGGGTAGACAGAAGAATGTAGTACACTTACATGTTTCACCGGCTACTTTTTTACGTCCCATAGTGGTGAGTATATTGCCATACCCGGACACGGATCCGGCCTCCGAGCCACTACTAGAAATTTCTAACACTACTAGAAAAATCCAACAGCACCCGAACTGAGGATCGAACGCAGGACTTCTCGAGCAACAATCGCGCTTGCAACGATTCAATCAACGAGGCACAGGCAGTTTTAGTTTTTCATATAATAAAAAACTAAAAAGCCACAATAACCATCCATAGAAACTAGAAGTACTATTTCATAGAACGGTAACGAAATACCAATCAACATTGTTGACACATCGTCATTCAATGAATTACCGGTTAATAAGCATGTAGTGATGATCAAAACAGCGTGAATCAGACATATTAGCGCGACCGAACGCAATTACTTGTGAATGCAGCTTAGCCATTTGACAGGGACATTGTAGAACATGGCAACATTATTAGATGTCTACTCAAGGAATGGTCATTATAGAAACGATTACAAATCGATATTATGCAATCGCGTACATTCTTTTTGTGAAATTTAAAAATAGAACGATGTTACTTTTTTAATTTTGGCTACTAATGTCGCGGCCATGTCTATTGTCATCATTTAGCAGTATGATATACCTACATTTTTTTAGTTTATAGCTAAAAGAGCAAGCTCATCCAGTGTCCTGCGAAGTACTATGAGTACAAGCTACTTCGGAAATACTACACCAGGCACCTTGTACATTGTATTTATTAAAAACTGAGTATATTTGAAACAAAGCGTCATAAAAACAATCAGAAATGACTTTTAAGATCTAAATTGTTTATTCCCAAGAAATGTACTGCCATTGTTTTCTAAATATTATCACTGTGAGAATAGAATAGATAAGGATAAGATTTAACCCAAAACCAGCACAAATGAAACTTAATATTTTATAATACTGTATTTTTTTGGACACAACTCCGGCAGAAATGATAAAAACATAGGTCATACAGAATTGGCGTGGTTATGTCAGGCTCTGTTTTCTATAGTCTATACCCACAAAATATTTATTATCATCATCAACCGTTTCTAATCCTCGAAAGAGTTTACCTACTGACACTATAACACGAACGAATGGCTAGAGATGAGTATGACATACTTAGTTTGTGTCGAATTTACACAATTATGACACTTAGGTCTTGTTTATTAATTTTTGTATGCATGTTCTCAAATACCTGCGAAGATGTAAATTATTACTATAAAATAAAAACAATAGTTAAATAGTATTTGAAGTACTTACGGTAATTTTTACATCAAGTTACAATTATTATGTTAGGATTTTCTATTTTTGTATGCGTAGCGTTTGGTATGTACTGTGTTTAAAATAAATGTAGCATATTAATTATCAAAGTATAAAGTATTTAAAGAGAGTTCATGTATGTAACTACAGCAGTGCATAGTTTCCGGCATTACATAGTCGTTCACCGTGAGATGTCCTCAAGTGTTAGGTAAGTTGCTGGCTAGCTCGAATATTAATTAATTATATACAAACATATAGGTACATATATATGTACATGTATATAAAACATGCTGCATACGTACTAATATAATTATTTTTATACCGTTCTCTAGATTAAAGTCTTAATAATTCCCTTCTCTCTTCTCTTTAATTCTCATCGTTCTAACTTTACATTGTGCGCTGTGGTGACTATAATATGTCGAACGTCTACCGTTTCTTTTTTCCTTCTCATAATCTCTTTCTGAGAATATTTTTTGTCTTGCCAAGTAGTTATTAAGACTACGCATTGCATTGCTTATATTTCCGCCTTTTGCATGTTCATGTACGTACTTGTACATACATACATACATACATATATCATGCGGTGTACAAGAGTGAGTATTAATTTCTAAGTATCTATTTTCTATGTATAGCAACTATTATATATTTATAAGGACTAAATGAAAATGCTTTATGAAATATATGTTCAAAAAGTTTTAAGATCTGCTTGTTCTCAATGTAGAGCCTGTAGCGGCTGTCAACATAAATATGTTTAACGATTAAAAGGCACACGTCGAACGTTCACTCCCAATCATAATATTGGCAGATATCACCAGATGCGCATACAATCACTTCCGTGAGGAAAATACGACAAGTATACTTCGTCAAAAGTATTATTGATTTTGTTGAAACATTGAGCAAATGAGAATCATAAGAAAACAGTGGCAAGCGAACTGCTAAGGTATATTTATTTTAATTTTTTCTTTTATCATAAGTGTCACTTTATATATTATTTTACGTCAGTATTACAAATCGAAATAGTAAATAATATTTTGTAGTACCTATAAAAAGTAGGCACAATAGTTACCTTAAATTAGCGAGTTCGGTACAAGAGTTGGCGAGCAGGTAGTCCCCGCTGAGCAGGGCTATCTTATTGCCGAACAGCATGTCGTCCGCCTCGCCGCTGGCCGTCTGCCGCGGGTTCATGTTCACCAGCCCCTTGTGCACCAGGTGCGACGTGCGGATCATCTCCGTCACCTCCGCTAGGGCGCGTTGACTGGAGAAAACGGTATTGTGGGATATTTGAGATTAGAATTTCTGATTTCATGGTACAGTATGGTTCATATATTAATAATATGTACTCGTATAGCACTTTTTTATTATTCTGAAGAATCTTAATCACTATTAAATTATGCACTGTATGCTGCAAAGCGCAAATATAAGACTTCAAGACACTAAAAAGACATACGTAAGAGCAATCCAGTAACGCGAGCTATAAATTTTGAAAATAGAAGGCGCTTACAACCGCAAAAAGGTTTTCACAAACTGAAAAATTCGAATATATATACCTGTGTAACACTCCAGCTGCTTTATCCTGCTCCATGTCCGGGATCTCGGGGCTGTGGCCAGCCGCCTTCGACACCAGCAGCACGATGAGGCCCCACGCTTGCATGTTGTTCTTGCCATTGTAGATCAGGTTTCTAGTAAATAAGTGTATGTAATAAACATAACGTTATGGACAAACAAATGCATACATACATCAAATTATTTCAGAAATTAATTATGGAGTAAATATTATATATATCTACTGTATATAATATAATTTTGAGACTGAAAATCACTTAATTATGTTATCAGCTATGATGCCCATTAAGAACTCATCAGCATAAAAAAAAAACCAAAAAAAAATTTTTTCTAATTTCTGCTGTACATCTATCATTATAACTAAAGAATAAACTAATGTTTTAACCCTACCCCTTACTAATATTATTTCTAAACACAAAATGCAAATATTACACGTGAAGAAACAGTACATATAATTTAATTTTATGCTCTTCGTATATTGTATGAAATAAAACTTCGTGTACCTATCTAGCAACTTAATGTTTGAACATTTTATAGTCTTTGAACTTTGGCACTATGACGAATTGCTATTGTGACGAGAAATATCAAAATGAAAAAATTGTTTTTCTTTTATGCCTCATATTATTGAAACAAAAATTATTTTCTAAAATGGCACAATGGCTTACTTTTAGTTAAATATGAGTACTATCCACTTCAGTCCTTTTGAATTTAAGCACCCTTTTTTAAGCAATCAGTTGAAAAACTTTAAAGTG
>DWDT01002864.1:0-13102 GCA_018245595.1 Microceris scylla | reverse complement strand
CAAACAGCTCTTTATGGTCTTTTATAATCAGATTTCTATTGAAATAATTGCAAAACAGACCCAACCCCATCTAGCTCGAGACAATTGGATAGATAATACTACATTACCAATCCGTGAGATTCCCTCACAGACAGCGCGTAAACTTGTTAGTGACGAAGTTCTCATAAAATGTTCGAATGCTTAACGTTATTCAACAAACAATACGTAAATTTAAAACTATTTGAACAGATACAAGCCGAAAACTTATTATGAAATAAATAAATTGGCTCTGATACCTAAGAACGGGAAAAACTAGCGGTAAACACAAATTTAAAAAAGCCATCGAAATAAATGGATTGTCTCAGATCTTTCTGAAATGGATATCAAAAGTAAGAATAATTGCGAAAATACGTAATAGTATTTATTAGCACTTTTTAAACCGACATTACTGTGAGCTTAACTGTGTTGAAACTTAACCTCAATTGAACACTTAACCTCAATTGAAACTAATGTCGCTAAATGTTTCCATATGTATGAGTTTTGTAATTTTTCATATTTTTTGTACTCAATTCTTTTATTCCAATAAAACGGCCGACCGAATGGTGCGGCATACTAATTCAAATTTACATACAACAGCACTCGTTAGACAGGAATGAAAGTAGGTACATTAAAATTTTCAAATCATGTTTCAATGGAAATATCTCAGAACTATTCTTAGAACATATTGTATTTTCCTGTTTATATGAGATCAAGCAATCCCTATAATGGTCGCCAATAATCCACAAAATTAAATACGTTACAAAAATAAGCCAAGCATTTCTATCGTTTATACACGACCTTTATATTTATTAACGTGAATACTATGCAACATATGGAATAATATTAATATAATAATATTAATATTACTAATAATAGATAGAAAAACTTATATTTCATTAAATATTAACATTTCATATCAATGTCAAACACACACACATAATGATACATCTAAATTTCGATGTATCAAAATGTATCCGCAGGGGAATTAAACGTAAAAAAAGCCTCACGGGACCATCAATTTGCACAATCGCCGATTAAGTTGACTGGATGTCAGCTGCCCGTCAATAACAATTACAAAGAGGTGATTGGGGTTCATACAAATGGGTATTATGTCACACAAACCTGAAACACACAACCCATTTACACACAAATCAACGTGTATATTATCGAGTACAGTCGGCCTGGCACCGCAGACACGGGTTGGTAATTAACTGCTAACTCACTTCGACTCTGTGACACTGATCTTATTATGTCGTCCTATTGATGTGAATCAGACCGTTTTGCATGTATACCAGAGCCGTTGTTTATTGAATCGTTGAATTATTAATTATACACAGTATAGTATGTTATCTTATAGTTGATAGTCTGTTAGTAATAAAAAGTTACATAATAATATGTATGTATATTATGTGTTCTGGAGTGGAGACCACGCCTTGGCAAACATAGCGTAGGACGCCCTCCAGCCAGATGGAGTCATGATGTACGCAAAGTGGCTGGCAGCGGATGGATGCGCGGAGCTGAAGATCGAGCTCAGTGGCGTGCCATTGGACAGGTGCTATGTTCAGTAGTGGACGGGAGCAGGAGGATTACGATGATGATGTATATCGCACTTCGCAACACAGCTCCATTTTAAGTTCTGTTTAATAATTTATCGATCTGAACTTGAATGTATAGGGATTTTATTATTTTTAGTATTCCGTTATTTCTTATGTGGTCGTATACGTATACAAGTATACGCCCTGTTACAAGCACAAAGGCTCTATTCAAGCTTAAATTAGGTTCGAATGGCCGTGTACGGAAACATCCCAAGACATTTATTATCGCCATTACGATCAATGATCAGCTGTTTTCGTGAACGTAACGCGCGATCTATAATAACTACAATAACGTCGTCAAACATCGACGCGACAGCGTAAAGTTCTATAGTGTGCCAGCGTCGTAAGCCGTAATCATGGCCGGTAAGGTCGCTGCCACATATCGCTCATTTGCGAGTAGAGTATAATATTTCAATAATACTACTTCCAGAAAACAGTACAGAAGGCTTGAAATCATAATTATTCTATCACTATTATAAGTACATACAATAAAAGAGCACAGTGTAGCACGCCAAGATTACCCCAGGATTAAATATATAATGGTAGCGGTGAGGGAACTTAAAACTCCCAAACGACGCCCAAGGGAGAGGGAGAGTCTGAAAAACAGCGCTGCACGAAGTCTCTCGGTAGGCTTACGTCAGACTTAAAGCGACTAAAACAGAATACTTTTTGTACAAGTAATTTTGTGTGACACAAAATAATGTATAAGTACTGAAGTATCAGGAAGTGCCCTTTCACAATGCTCATTGCTCTAGAATAGCAATAACGTTGTAAACAACTCTAACCGGACTAATGGTACAGTCCTGTCATCAATTTGTCCGCAACTTATAATAGCCGAGTAAACTGACATTAAGTCTTTTTCTAACAGTCCTATTCAAGGTCGGTTATAGATAACTATAGGCGGCATAATTAAATACATTATGATGGTACACTCCCACGTTTCACCAGTTACGTTTAAGTGCCACAATGGAAACAGGTGGTGAGCCTATAGCCATACACCGGGCACATCTAGACTCCGAGTCGCTAATAGAAATTATAAATTTTAAAAAATCACACAATACATAATACAAAAAATAAATTAATAAATTAGGACATTCCTACAAGTGTGCACGCGCCGTGAAGGTACGCTCCATGACGCAAGTGTTATGAACATGCCGACCATTTAAGATGCAAGCCACAGATGTCGATTATAATAATGGCGCATCGATTGTACACAACTATATGTACGTAGATCTGGAATGTGTTTATATTTGGCTTGTCGTGGCACGCGGTACAGTCGTGTACATAATAATATAACTATCATAAATAAAGCCCCCCGATTACACCACCGCGTTGACGATTATGACACTGAACATGTTCATTACGAACCCAAGATATTTCTGGCCAATAATACGCTCGTTACAAAATTATCGTACCGACGACGCTTGCAAACTTCCAGGAATGAATCGAGACTAGCCGCAATAAATTTTGAGAAATATAATTATCTGAGCGTGTTAAGTCGCAGCTCTCGTAATATGAAGGCCGCGTGTAAATTCTGCTGCCGGATTTTATCTGACTATGAAGTTGTGACTACATATGTACCTAATGGAGAAATGATTCTTTACTTTACATATATCCCGTATTACATACTCTTATGAAAAACGATACTATAATAACTAGTAATGAATGAACAACGCTTCAAACTAATTCGCTCGTCACATCATCATAAACCTCCACCGTTTTATCGTTCCATAGTGTGCGATTTTGCAGTCCATTTTATTCATGTTAAAGAATTCAATAGGGACCTCTAGAATGTCTAAGTTTACTCACAGTATATTCCTTTACCGTTACATATAATATTTAACATTTAAAAACCCCTCGTTTTGTAAAGAAAGTATTGCTCGCCTGTACTAAAACTCAACACTTATGGAATGGGGGCCAAATTTTAGGCCACTGGGTTACAATTGCTAACTCTACTAAATCACTGCTAATCCAAATATGAAAACTTTGAAAATAGAATATCAACTGTAACTTGTTCTTCGCCAAGTTTCCAAACGCTGACTCAAGTAAGGGGAGCGACGTGCAAACTTTGCAATTTCTAAACTACCCTCACCAATTTTAACACGACCAACTTGCCTGTGATTCGGTACTCGCTGAGTTCAAAACTTTAAACTCCAGTCACCATACTGTCATTAGCGAATGCGACTCCAATATACATAAGTTTAAATTTATTTGAACATTACTGATTCATCATCATCAGGCTTTCTCAGTCCATTTGCCTACAAAGCCTTTGGCTGGTTGTGACGAGTATACGACAAAAAGCGATGGTGCTCATTAGGAAGTCTGTCACTGCTGCCGCTCCAGCCCTTTTATCATACCATTGTCAGAGCCCGGGTGTCCTTTCATAATGAGAGGGTTAAATAACTGCTTAGATTAAGTTAATACGTTCACCACATTTGGGGAAAAATGAAAATTTATTCATTTTTCCCCAAATGTGGTGGATCATGTCAGAGATGGATTAAATGGGTTGTTATGGTGCGTAGTGTACGTTGATCTTAAATCATTATTTGAAACTTACAACTATATTTTAAATCTTATTAGTTATGATATTTCATTGCCAACTCACATATTGTTCAAAAAATCAAAGAAATTAATCAATTGAATCCTTTCACAGCTAGCGGCAAAAAGTTTAATTGGTTACTTAAGTCATATAGTACGCACAATCAAAAGCTATTTTTACGAACTTATGTACATAATAACTCGTATGTCCAATGTATTGCAATAGGCTCACTCCATTAAATGGAACGTATAATACAGCTAGTAAAGATTATTAGCACTATATTCCCCTGCCCAGCCCTTCGGAGAAATACAGGCGTAACGTGTTATGTAATATATAAGTTATAACCGTTGAAGTATTCAATTTCCAACTGAACTATTCTGCAAGTATTTCGAAGAGATGTCTCAAGTAAATCCTACCCGCCGAGTTAGCGATACGTGTTTCAAAATTGGAACACGTCCGCAAACGTTTGCTAACGACGCACCAAAGTGCAGAACGGTTCCCGCTCGTTCCATTCATGCTTTAGTCATCGTTGCTATGTCAATAGTTATTGGAACGTATTCCTCGAGAACACGACGGAACGTTCCGCCAACCGTACCAAATACGTCTGTTTGAGATCTTGCGAGATCTGAAAATGAATTCCAGCGCAATTCCTTAAGTATAATTATTTGATGTATGTTGTAACGTGTCAAGTTTATTAAACCATTCACTAATATAACTACTGTAGTAGTTCATCTTGCGAGATCTTGCGATATGCGATGCTATGCTTGCGATTGCTTACTTACGAAAAGAGAGTGTAGGACAATTCCTTAAGTATAAGATAATTATCTGATGCTTATATGTAGAGCATATGACTTTTATGACGTTCCCTAATATAATAAGTTCAGTGGTCCAGATTATTATCTCACAACATGGTTTTCTGTAAGTTATGTTTTATTATTCGCTATCATTATATCCGTAAACAAAGTTTTTCTGTGACCTCCCTTTGCGTACCGCTTTAGTAGTTGTTTTGATTGTACCACGCTATTCTTTTTTTAATTATCAGTTAAGAAATGACCAGTGCGTCACTTATAAGTTGCAAGTCCTAAGACATATTTTGAAATACGCGACATGATTCTAGGTGCTATCTTCATCTCCCGAGATAAAATATTTTGCTTTCGGGCAGGATTTCTTCAAATTGTTTCCCCTAATGCCTTGATTCGTACGAACACTACGTGGACGGTCAGATCTTACTGTCACCAACAGAGGAGGTTTCATTATACCTATCAATAGTCCGGTACACAAACATTTGACTAATACCAAGCGTATGGAGGATTTTAAAAATTGTATTTGGCACCATACCTACTTTATGTACTGCAATCACAACGATTCGATTTTCTTTATCACCCCACTCCATTTTAATATCACAAAATATTTTACAATATATTGGCGCGAAAATAAGTAAACACTATGAACAATCATCTAAAAATGACAGATTCCAAATTCAAAAGTAATATTTTGTTTATTTTTAATTCAAGCCTTATAAAGATATTTATGGCCAAACTAAGTATAAAACTGTACATATGTATATAAATGTTCTCAATGAGTACATACTTTAGTTACAATGATTAATATGCCTACTAAAGTCATACTAATTTCTTAATTCATCAAAGAACTTCCTAACTTCTGGCGTGGACTCAAAACCGGGATGAAAAAATAGAAAGATTAATTGAGTCCCTACAGAACGGTCTCCGCGGTGCCATTTACATCAGCTGCGGAGCGATGGTACTCAATCATTTACAAGAATAACAATAATGTGAATTGGGGACAAGGACGTCCCAGCGGTGGCTGGGCCTTCAGGTAATATAGTCACAAATTATCAGTAGAAATACAATTATACAGGAGATGATATCGCAGAGTATCGTGATAAAGGCGATTATGTTGAAGTTGGCGATTGCAGTAATGATGAGAATGGTGATGTAGTGTACAATCACTGTAACTCAAAGATAAACTAACCCTAACACTAACCTAAAAACTCAGACTATATAATGATATATAAATAATACCCTAAAATAAGTAAAACTTCTCAAAGATCTTTATTGAAATATTTTGTACGAAAGTTGGATTTCTTGATATCTTTTGTCACTACTACCTACTCGTATTATGAAACTGTTAGTTCTAATTTCTTATCTAACTGAGGAAAGAGATGAAGTTTATAGTAATTTATAGACTTTTGTAATTTTGATTTGACTTCTTGGATGACATTATTGATATTCGAAATTTTTTATATTGTATTATATTCTAGGCGGAGTGACGATATACGCAAAGTGGCTGGCAACGGTTGGATGCGAAGAACTGAAGATCGGGCTCAGTGGCGTGCTATTGGAGAGGCCTATGTCCAGCAGTGGACGGGAGTAGGCTGATAATGATGATTAACTAGAGACTTCGTAGGTAACTTAATAGCAAATATATTACCTTTTTGGTAACAGGATGGTATATAAAAAAATGACACAGTCATTCAGTAAATACATAGTGTAATTTTCATCCACCATTCAATCGACCCCGCCGCCCTTCGCCGTCACCGCTACGCGAGACAGCGATCCAGTAATACAAAGTATTACATCACCGTATTGGGTGCGCCTGAGTTTTATTCGTCTTTTGCGTGCGACAGTGTAATGAGTTATATATAGCCGCACAGTATGGACTGAAAATATGCACGGAAATAATTGCACGTGATACTTGAAAAACCAAAAAAAAGATATGGCAGGTCGGAGAGTTCTCGCGTAAAAAAGTCAAAGTGTACCTGTAATGTATAATTTACTCTCGGAACATTTAATTACTTACAACTCATTTTTAGGTAATCCATTATACCTTTGAAAGAACACTGGTATTAATTCATATAGTTTCCGAACATTTAAGATGTGGTGTTAAGTCAAAGGACCTATATTTTTAGGTGGATTACCTACGTATTTAGTGTCGTTATACGTTAATATAATCATATTTTACAGTACAGTTGTACAATAAGACGTCGAAAGGCTTACGAGTACCTTTTTGACGTCTTATTGATGAACGCTGTCTCGTCCACAATTTCGGAAGGCGTGGAGCGTATTCTACCACACTCAAGCTACAGGGCGTCAGGAACTAAATACAAATTGACTTTTTATCATAATGAGGGTCATGACATTCATTATGACAAAACGCCAGTTTTCATTAAGATACATACATACAAATTTTTGAAAAGGAAAAAATATTTTTTTATTTCTACCATTGAATAAAAAAAAATACACGGAACTTAAAAACTCACAAAGTTATGTCAAAGAAGCATTATTTAGATATAATTTAAAGCAGGCCAAATTAATTATAGAGAGAGAGAGTAAATTTTCCAAAACAAAACTGGAGTGCGCATTTTTCTTTGAAACCCGATGAGTCCAAGTCTTTTTGAAGTCTTCCAAATCGCCGGAATATTTAGCAAATTTACTTAAAAATAAACGTGCAACACGAAAGGAAGAACCTGTGAAGAACTTTTATTCCCTTAATTTATTTTTATAGTTATCTACAATCAAGATGGCCTCGTGGCTGTAGGCACAGGCTGTTGCACATTTCAGTCTGTAAAATAAAGCATACCTGCACAGTTTCCGCTGACGGAGGATAATGGCGTATTCTCACTTCAATGGAAAATTTTCACAAGCTTTGTCGTACATCAAATGGGAAGCAAGGATTTATTATTATCCATACATTATATTACAAAAACTTTCAGGGAATTTTATACAAGTATCCGTCATATGCATTAAGTATACACTTTTAAGCTAAACTGGACTCGTGCCCGAAAATGGAGGTTATTAACAATGTTTTCGTGTTAAGTGAAATATTTTTTTTGTTATGAGAAACAGTTACACTAGCTAGACAATGGAATTTCAACGGATTGCATTTCATATTAAAATTAAAATACGAAGGGCAAGCTTATATTACGCAGTGTATAAGGTAATCATAAAACAGGTTTTTTTATGTATATTTCTACTTATTACCATTTGGTATATACTACCATTTGGTCGCAATTGCGCTTTATGAAAATAGTGTGATCTACGCTGTCGTATGCTTGCCTGGTAGATGGGTTGGATTCATTATACGTTTATATTTCTATATGGATACTAAGTTCATTTACTATTATAAAAATGACTACTAATAATAATAATAGTTTATACTGGTATTTCAAGAGTGATGTAAGTCCCTTGTGCAAGTCTCTTGGTCGATGAGGTAACCTGATTTGTTCATAGTAACAAAACCTTTGTATAGATTTTACCTCGGCGTGATCATTTCATCTCTCATCAGCCGGTCGATCATTCCAATGTTACACATAGGTCTGGTCTCGGTATTTGAAGATTTAAGGTCATAATTTAGCATATTGTCCAAATACAGACTGTCAGATTTAAGATGGTGGTCATCAGGAAAACTCTTAACCAGGTAAATCTCCTAAAAGAGTTAATCGTTACAGCGATCAATATTAAATTTCAAAAATTACAAAAGTTCGTAAAAGTAGAAATGCGTACTGGGGATTCAAACCTAAGACCTCCGATGTGGGCGGTTTCCGCCGTGTGTGTTAAGTTTAATAGATGCCACGACACATTTGTAAACGGCGCAAAGCATACTGTAACAGCCACACCTACGTCTTTTTATAGCTTCGAATCGACGAAACCATGGTAGCGTGCTATCAAAACAATTTCTTTCTATTCCCGTTCGACAGTTCCGAACGATTGGAAAGCAATCTTTCGAAATATCATACACTTCCGCTTTCAGCGTACCGAATGCTTTCCATTCATTCCTTTCGAATGAATGTTCTTGCGTTCGGAATTTTCCATGCTTTCATTCCTTTCGGTACCTTATTAATTACACTGCAATATTTCGTCACTCTTCATACAACATGCTTTTGAAACTATCCAACATTTTCTGAGGAATAGCCCTATAACATGTATTGTATATATCACTAATAGACACCTTTCAGTATTATGTCCTAATACATACCGAGCGTCTCGTAATTTCGATGCGAAATGTGTATACGTTTTTAGGTACAGATATACATATGTATATTCTAAAATCTTAGAACCACGTTGCAGTAAAGATAAACTACCCTGTCTGCTCTTATCATATAGCAATTACCAAAACATACAGCAATACAATTATATCTTCATTCTTGAAATATGATCATCGTTGATAGTTACCAACCTTAGATTGTCACTGCGTTGTACTTTCGACCGTAAGAAATACGACGTCACTCCCAGTTGACCCGCGACGACTCCCGCGGGCGTGATCTCCAAACGGAACCAACCGCAATATATCGCGGATCCTTTTCAATAACATAAGCTCTTCCTGCCGGCCCTAATAAATTGTGGCACGCTCGAACGTCTTGGAACAGCTTCGAGTCATAAGCGACAGCGATTTTTTCCGACACTAATACTTAAATTTCAAATATTACGAGCGAGAACTTGATATTTTAGACTAATTTTCAATACAGTTATACTTAAGTAAGATGCATTTTACATCATCATTATTTTTAATGTCTCCGTTTAACAAAAAATATATAATAAATATAAAACAACTATGCCCTTCGGGGATCACAGGCGTAATGTTACGTAACATATCTTTAAAATCTAAATTTCTCCATTCAGAACGCTTTAATAAACGATCATAAAAGAAATAAGCAGAAAATATCGCTCGTTCTCACAATAGGCACCGCTCTATTGTAAGCGCACGTTAAATGAATTTATTATGAGCGGGTAGAGCCGCGAAAGTTTGTAATTTTCGATAGAGGCCGTGTAATGGTCGCGTTCGGCCAACGAGCCTATCCCCGTGCGTATAACGACACGAGATATTGCCCATAACGGCTTCTTAATGTTGCCGGAATGTCCATTATTCTCGCTTTTCTAGTTTTTTAGGGTGTTATGTAGTATAAAAAAAGGTTATATTACGGACTTTTGGGGCAAAAAATGAAAGTGATGGACGTAGTACGAGAGTAGGTTTTACTTTTTATTCTGTTCCCATTTCGAAAATGAAGGTAATTGCGTTTCTCCTTCGGTTTTTTTTCTTCTTGCTAACGTCTCCGCATGTTTAAAATTTCTGTGGAAATCATAGCAAAAAAACCGACACAGAAAATAGCGACTAATGGTCAGAAGTTGCTTTTTTACGGCCATTTTTCGTCGACTTCATAAGTGTAAGGTGAATTATGCAAATAATCTCGTGCATTATAATTGCCAGCAGACCTCGGCGTCGCGGGGAAGCCCGCCAACGCCCGCATGCAGTGCACGTTTCAGGCAATTAGTCTAGATTTTATCGTGGCCCGCTTTTATTTCTACTGTAATGTTTATTCTCGTCTGGATTTTTAAGGATTTATGGTAAAACAAAACCCACTGAGATAATTTGTAACTGAAACTATCTTTTTTTTTTTAATTTTTTATTCCGCCACCTTATTGCAATGTAACTATTTCTTGACGAGGTTTGTGTGCGTTTCACAATCAGAAAATTAATCGTGGCATAAAACAGTCAAATTTATATCAACTATTTATACCTACCTACCGATTTCATGAGAATTATCGAGAAACTATGAGTACATATTATGTAGTAACTCACGAATAATAATGACACTAAGTCTTTTGTAGACTGATATTTTAATATTTATTATCGCTTGCTAAAATACGGAAATCCACAGCTCGTGATAAAAATGTTACGCAAAGAGATATCCATAATTCCAAAATGATTATTTGCCATAACAGTACTTTGGGTAATTTCGTACCTGGCGAATTGAAATGGCAACTACATGCCTTAAAAGGCAACAGTGCTATTAAAATTAATATCTTACGTGGAATTTAAAACTGACATTTGCTAAAATATACAATAATACTGGGGCACACATACGCAAAGTACACACAAGCAAAATACACACACGCAAAGTACATACATGCATGGTCTTCCTGAAGCTTAAAGCGAAATACGACGAAGTCAATAACCCCATGATCGGTGGAAAGTCAAACAACTCCTTTCATTCGAAAGGCGCAGTCACAGTCGTAGTTAGAACAGAATAGCAGTACATAATTAGGTCTGGATTGAATCGCTGATCACAACTTGTTTCATAGTGCCGCTGCATGTTACATAAATCTGAATGTCAATTTCATCAGCGAGTCACAAACAGAGAATAATGAACAAGTTTAAAATTTTTTTCACATTTCCAATGACGGGAATAAAATTGTGCAATATGTTCCTGAAAAAAGACCATTAACGACGGGAGATCCAATATAGTAAAAGGCAAAAATAAAAAAAAATCTTTCCTTACTGAAAAAAACGTCTTAAATTCATCATCAGCGGTGTATATCGTTTAAAAATTTCAAGTGTCACAATATAACATTGCAGTAATTAAAACTGCTGCTAACCCGGATGCTTTCACAAAAACCAGAATATCGACTACGGATATGCATCTCGAAGACAATATCCACAATCCTCGAGGGTGTATCTGGTGCATTGAATGGATATTGCGAATAACAATTGGACCGGGTCCAATTCAGAATGTATTAGGTCCATTCTTCGGTATTAGGTCACTGGTGTATTCACTGCAGGACTCATTGTTTTTCATGAACTCTGCATTCATTCGACATTGTTTGCAGCGGGTCCTATTTTGATATTCATCTGCACTTCTACATTACCTTTCAATGATATTAATATTTTTGATTCAACATTGACCTTAGAAATCTTCATTTATCTAATTTAAATCCTATCGCCATATAAATCTTTAAGCTACCATCGAAATAAAAGACCTAAAATCCAGCAGTGGAAAACAAAAACATGGAGAAAACAACAAAACTCAAATTTCAGATTACGAAAGATGCGACGGTAAATGCTTTGCAAGAAGACGCAACAGAAACAAGAACGGCACAAAGCACCGAGCTCTAGAAACTGAGCAATTACAAATGTAGTACCTACGTAATTTACCCGAGTGTCATAATAACACGACATTTCACAAACCGGCAGCAATTATCCATATTACATGCGCAACATTTAGAGCGGATACAGATCTAACCGTAGCGGAATGGACGACGATGGCTGTCATTACCGCCGGCGTCTGTGTCTCCCGATATGTACATCATATCTACAACTGTTCATGGCAAGATTGAATTGATCTTGTATGCTAAATATTATATAATATGTGGATTAGGACGACCGCCAGCTAGATGGAGTGACGATGTACTGAAAGTGGCTGGCAGCGGTTGGACGCGAACAGCTGGAGATCGAGCTCCACGGCGCGCGGCGTGCTGTTTAAGAGGTCTATGTCCAGCAGCGGAAGATAGCGGGCTGATGATAATATTGCATATTACAAAGCAGCGGGCAAAATCGCCGTCAAATTAAAACCTCTGATGACATTATTTATCGAAAAATATGTGCTGCTTATATTAAACAGGTACATAAGTTTTATTATATACCTACTGTATGTATAATACAACGCCGTTATTTAAAAGCAGGGATTCGTATACATATACATATGTATGTAAGTATTGAAACGTGCCAAACGAAGAATAAACATTTTAAATGAAGCAGATCAACCGAGATAAGTAGACTTCGTCAAAATTTTGACATTCTCGCCTAACCTAAACCTTTGAAATATTAAAAAAATAAGAATTAGGCGTAATGATTTCCCAAATATTCATTATCAATATCACGCCTATATTTTCCTGTAGGGGTAGGCAGAGAAGTGTAATACACTCCCCCGATTCACAAGTTATGTTATTATACGTCCTTAACCACAGAATAGGTGAGGCTATTGCTAAAAACTTATGAAACGAACTGAGAAATAATGTAGCCAATATATTACATTTATGTAGCATGATTTCATTGAGCTCTTATCATAAAATGTAATAGAAACTCAATGGCCACACTGTCGGGGGCGGTTATGTAAAATCAAGTGGTACATTTGGACTGCATCCAGCACCAAGCA
>DWDT01002863.1:0-13103 GCA_018245595.1 Microceris scylla | reverse complement strand
CGGATATCAATTTCATCCTCCCTCTTGTTAGTGTCAGTGATTGTGTAACCGAGATATTTAAATTTATCAACACCCTCGTATTTAGTGCTATTTACAAGAAGATCTTCTCTCTTGGTCCTGCAGTCTTTGTATCTCTTCATGTGGAGGTATTGTGTCTTCTCACTACTGATTCTGAGCCCGACCAGGTTCCCTTCCTTCTCCAACACCTCCGTCATTTCTATGACTTCCTGTTTACTTTGCCCTAGAATTGCAAGGTCATCAGCATACCCTAATATTTTATGCTTTCCATTCAATTCAACACCTCCATCAATCAGTAGTACTTTTCGGATTATGTGTTCGAGGGCCAGATTGAATAGAGTGGGTGACAGGGCGTCTCCTTGCTTGAGTCCGGTCAGTACTTCAAAGTCCTCGGTTAGTTCTCCACCCACTCGAACCCGCATTTTGCTTGTTCTCGTAGCAATTTTCATCATTTTGATAAGCTTTGATGGTATCTGAAACGACGTTGCAATCTGATAAAGCATTTCTCGGTCTATACGTACGCCTTGGTAAAATCCACAAATAGACAGTGAACACTTTGGGCAAACTCGCAAAAATTATATATATATTAAATAATATAAATTAGAATATATTTAAAAATTTTTTCATGGAGCATCATTCATTGGGTGTATGATTGAAACCTTAGGCCCATCCACTTTGTTACGCGTTGTTTAGACAAAGGATATTACGTAGTTAGAACACGTCCCGCTTGAGCACAGTAACTTATACCACGAACATACAGTTAGGGGCCCTGACCAGGTCCGTATGATTTAATAGATCCATCCGTCCGGATGTGCGGCGTGAAGCTAATATCCGTCTAAATTAAAACGACCACAACACCACTACCATTGTTTGGTTTAAATTTTTGCCCCTAATCAGACATGTTTGATTAATTTTTATTTATTTATTTTATCTTTATTATCTCCTCTGTATATCCGTAGATTAAGGTGAATTTAATGCTGTAAATATATTTTCTTCCAGTCATTTATTCAATATTTATTGTATCTATAAGGAAATATTCCTATGATTAATGCTATGCAATCTCTGCTAGTCGATCCTTAGGCTAAGCAACGAATTAAATAAGTACAAAGATTGTATGATGACTGTATTTTATTCTCTAAGTACATCATAATTTGCCAAATATAACAGAAGCTTCAAAATCAAATCTTATATAACTGTGTTTATTATCATTGGTGTTTTGATCATTGAATTTCATTAAAACATAACGGTTACGGTTAACTTCTGTAATCGGGTATTTGGCTGTAATGCAACACGTATACAAATTGGTGTTACGTGAGCACTCACGTCATTCACGTGCGATGGTAACGGATGACTCACGGTTCAACATTTGGAACGGTCTCATTAACGAATAATCTACCGATGAGTATTATCATTGAATTGTTGCTCTTCGAAATCTGTGCTAATATAATCGACTTAATCTCTTAAACAATTATTTCATCATCATCATCAGCTGTTGTGCATGTAGTTTGCACCTATAATTATGGTGGCACTTAGTGTTCTTCTAATATAGTTTATATTTTGAAATTGTATCAGTGCTCACTTTGTTGGTACAACGTCATTAAATAAATAAATCAGCTTATTCCCGTCCACTGCTGGACATAGGCCTCTCCAATAGCACGCCACTGAGCTCGATCTTCAGCTCTTGGCATCCAACCACTGCCAACCACTTTGCGTATATCGTCACTCCACCTAGCTAGAGGGCGTCCTACGCTACGTTTGCGAAGTTTACAATTAATTTGCTATGTACCAACTAGACTACTATAAACACTTTGTCTTACAGGTCAGAACTTTAACTATCGCTCGCGGAAAGCAAATGAAAAATCGCACTAAAAATTTGATAGACAATTTATCCCATTAATTCCATAGACCGTCATGGAATGATCAATGGATTAAATTATATCATCAATACAATATAATGAATGATTTCTGCTCCTTGTTGTAATGACAGTAATAATAATATTTGTATGGGCTATTGATACTATCTCCAAATGTAGGTGCATCATCTTGGTACTCTTAAAACCTTAGAAATTACGGTAAACATCGCACCGGACATTATATCAAATAAGCAACAATAAACAATCGTTGCTAGATACTTTGCCACTGTAAAGCACTGACGACTTTGATTAGACATATGCAACGTATCTACGTGTGTAAGCAAAGGTTTCGTGATTATCAGAAACTGTGCGCGTCCATAGTTGCTGACATCCATACACAAGTGACATTTGTATGGGTGACAGTGGTTGAAAAGTTTAGTAACAAAGTGTTACCTCTACCAAAACACACACAAGTTACTTGTCAACGTAAACATCGCTCCTCTTTTAACTATTTGCTATTTATAAGCTCTTGTTATATAAATATTGAATGTAAAACGGCGTACGATGAGAATGGTATAAAAATACATATACATAATAACAGAAAAATACATACATATATGTGCATGTATAAAACTAACTATAACTATCTACGTATCTGATGTTATTATGTGTTTTCAAATATGACTCCTGTGATCGCTGGACCTTAACGTTTTAGAAAAATATGTATCGATGGTATACGCATTTATATAATGTTCTTAAAACCCTTGTAACCCTCTCTATTTATACGACTCGTCCACTTAATTCACAGGGCGAGTGAATGAGGTTTAAATTCAAATAATCCTGGCAAAGGGTTTCCGCTGGGAGGGCGAGCTGTCCACTCTGTTTGATTACTTTTTCTTTTATTCGTATATGTTCGTATTGAAACAATTGAAAACGTTTTAAAGACTAGTCTTATTGTTTTTCTCCATCCGTTCCACTGACTCTTACGCGCTACGTATACAGTATGATATATAAAAATTAAAATGTAATCCAATAAAGTTTTATTAGGTAAATTAATATGTTTTATGAAACGTTTGTAAACCACGAAAGGGTAAAGAGAGGAGAGTTTAGTACACTACTATGTTGGACCAGTTAGTTATGTCACACTATGGAACAGGCGATGAGCCTATAGTTATGCATTGGGCACAGATTCAAACTCGGAGCCGCTACTCTGAATTTGTACTAGAATATCTATAAAAAAATCCTATAACACCCACCCGGGAATCAATCTCAGGCCCTCTAGGTCAGCAGTCGCGCTTGCAAACACTCGACTAACGAGGCAGTCTGTTTTATAAAGTAAGCATATCATTTATGTATTTATGTAAGGATATATACCTACCTAAAGTAAGTAAACATAGCATTGGGACTTAAACTTTCAGGAAGTGTAAATTATTTGCTAAAGGAGAATATTTAAGAATAATACTAACAGTATGTAGAAGTGTAAAAGAATCAATAGTAAGCAAGAACGCACGAAACAAAAAAGTACATTTTTTGCCAATAATTAAAGAATCTTCGTTGGAGTTAACCACTATTATTGTCACTGCAAGGAAGTTTAGCCACGATACTGTGTTATAGGAAATGACTAACCCTTATGACAACGCTACATATGAAATATTTATTCTACGTATTTTTATAAAAAAAAAGCAAACAATAGAATGGCTGTCGCCGTGTTACCCACGGGATGTTATACAACGGTATGCGACCCAATTTCTACGTCCATGGCGCACACTCGAGCGTTACTCCGTTTTTAGTGAAAATACGCCAGACACACGCGATACTCACATGTAGCGCAGCCGATGTATTATTTATTGTTGATTCTTGCCGGAGATTGACTTTTATAGTTGCACGTTAAGTTTTTAACGCGTGAATGGACGCCGGCGCTCATATACCACGCTACCGCGTGATTTGAACGCTCCATCAGCCGCACGGGTCCCCAAATAGCGGCTTCGCTAAGCTGCGTGCCAACACACGTTATTTAAAATACAAATTAATGTTAGTTACATTTAAATTTATTTTCATATGCTTTTGTACTTCACGGATGTGAAAATTAATTGGTTGTAAACATCTACTCATATATTGCAAATATCATGTAATCGTAACAATATTGTTGCGAATATACATACGAACGATTACTCAAAAGAGGTAGAGGAAAAAAGTTGCAATAGTAATAATTTGCTTGTCGTAAATGGCTCATTTCCTATGCGTTCTCTTTTAGCTTAGCGGTCTCCTAAGTGCGGCGGGTATTAAAAATATCCAGTCGGTATCCCTTATAAGGTCGGAGAACTCGGCGTGTAGCGTCGCGTACCCGGCGAGTTACTCAACCAGTGAAAAACTTGCCCTTTCTACGAGTGCAGCGGGCATTATACTGCTTGACATAACATTTAATGCTTCGGTTGTTCCGTCTGTCGTGACGAATTCGGTTCAGTGTTCGTCTCCTTCACCAATTTGGTTGTCAATTCACGTGCAGTATTCTAGACTGTAATCTGTCAATATGTCTTTGTGACGCACGTTTTGATGTTATATTGAAAACAACAAACAGAACTCCTTTAGATGGAAAACTTATAACTTAACGATTGTGCAATATCAGAAGCTAAATTACAAAATGAACCCTTTTTGGATAGGTGACAAAAAGGTTGATTGCAGTCCCGATAAATCGTACATGCTAATTAATTACACTAGTCTACAAATTTAGCCTTTTGAAAAAATATTCGTTAGGTGAAGCAACTATTTTGTTTATTTTCGTATGCAGAATACGTATTTTCGTATTATAATATATAGTATTATAATTATAGTATAACCTTTATATTTTAAAATTAGTTTCGATTGTGCAGAAAAAAAGTTTTTAGAAAAGAATACTAAAATCATAAAATATGTTGGTATTCGGTAAATCGCGACGTGGTTTTTTCGCTGCATTAATAATTATACTACTTAATAATATATGCATAATATAGTAGTATTTTCAATGATCTTGGTTTTCTTGACGCGGTGCACTCGGCAGCTGCTACATAACGTCGGCGTAGAGCGAAAGCGAAGTCTATGTCGCAGACTAGCTTCGATGCATATAAATTTTTCCGACTGCACGCTATTTACTTATGATGCGCTACTGATTTTGTTCGACGTGCAATTTATGTGTGTACGAATGTGGACGAGATCCGTTTATAGAGTTGCAGGCATTATAAATAATTATTTAGCGGCAGCAAAATGATTCAACCCTTGTCTAACTTGTTCACCGTAACAGGAAAAGTAGCTCCGACAACGGAGGCGCTGAGTTCCTTTGGGATGACTTAGGCCTTTTGTCATTTCTGCATTGGGAATACTTCATGCAATACACATGCAATGTAAGACAGTAAATCTTATTTAATTTAAAATTTTATCGAAATCTGTAACTATTTTCGACTAAAAAAATAGATAAAAGTGACAAAAAATTATAATAAGTAAAAACGAAAAAGGAAAGAACAAAAATGGGTTCACGTTCTAATTGTTCGTGTGAACTTTCTTCGTATAGGTATTCAATTTCTACGTCCAGGTAAATTTTTCTGTCGATATTTTATATACATATGTATGTGTAATATCGCTCCTTAATCACCAAACCCGCACTATTCATAGTGTGTGTTATTGTATTGGTGTTGTGTCCACTGCAGGCTACGTTTGCCAAAGCTTTCTACAGGTTCGCTTGGCGTTAACGAACATAACGCTAATATTAGAAAGCGAGTTATACACTACTGAGTTTAATGTTTAGTAATATAAAGTTTTAGACTGTTGATTATTCCTTACACTTTGTTTAAAAGCGATTGACAGCATGCCTTACTGTCTTTTAAACATGTTGATGATAATACCAATACAAATGATTGTGAATAGGAATCAAAGCTTATAAAGTTCTTATTAGCCGACGTTATTCTCTATTTGACGTACCATTTCCTCCTCGATTTCGTAGAAGAATAATAAGTTTATTCTCGCAAAAGGAAAACGAACAATTTAGGTTATGTACATCAGTTTTAGTTACACTTTGTTTACTGTTGTTTTACTTTGTATTAAAATATTTTTATACGAAAAGTGTACGTCATATTTTCAATGATTGCGGTGACGTTTTAATTTCTGTGAAAAGCAGACTGTCAATTACCAATAGGGACGGCTTAATGTGCTCCCTAGAATACTTAAACGTTCGTTATTAAACATCTAATTGGTTGTATCTAAAGACTGACAGCGCTTGAGCCGTTTAATTATTAAATTATTAGCAATTTTAACTAGTAACTTAATGATGGTATCCAAGGTAATTGATATAATTTTAAAGTTTTCAAGTTCTGTTTTACCCATTTTAAATGAGTGGTTAGTCTTTACAAACAGTTTTATGCGCTCGTTACGACATTGTAAATGTTCGAATTATTTCATTCCCTTCTTTCTCCAGTTGGGTAATAAATAAAGTATTCAATAGCTCTATACTCGCGGACTGCTGGGTACTTGAAAACCGTACTCAAGTTTGTTTTGAACGCAGTAGGGGCGCGTACAAAAGCGATCCCTAACGTTTATACGTCTATGATTATCTCTATATAGAGCTGTTTTTTGTATTTTCGATGAAGTTGAACAGAAATGTTCGGTGAAAATTATTTCGACAGTTTCATTGACGACATTCGAAGGAAGTTATCTCAAAATTGTAATGAGTAGCAAAGATATCCTCGATTTCGAGGTGAAATAACACGAGTTGTCCTTGAGATACTTAAACGACGTAATTCGATTATAAGTGAATAACATTTGGAAAACAAGAAAATAATTAAGGACATTAATTACTTTTAATAAGATAATAATGCCCCCTATCTTTTACATAAAAAAACGTAAAATACTTACATTTAATTATTTATATCATTGTCTCTGGTTCTTGGAGTAAAAAGTAATATTGACTGCTTCGTTGGTCTAGTGGTTGCAAATGTAAATTCATCCAGAGAACCTGGGTTCGAATCCCGGGTCGGGTCCTATTGGATTCTTCTAATTTACATTTTCTTGTACAAATTTCTCGTAGCAGTGGCTCGGAGTCTACATGTATGCCCGGTGTATGGCAATAGGCTCTCCTCATATTTCATGTGGGACATAAACGTAACTAGTGAAACATGGGAGTATATTGGACTTCTATGCTTATTCCGTCCGGAAGTACAGGCGTTATGTTACGTTATAATTGAATTTAAACTTTAATATGAACATTTATTTGGAAAGAGATCAAAATATGTCACATTAAAATCGAATTCGAATATAATGAAATGAATAATATTATGTAAATATTGCTCTTTTAAAACCAAATGTAGATACTGTATATGTATTTTCCATATATGATAGTGCATTTTATTACTACCTGTTTTTTCTCATACCAGAAAAATCCGCAATTTGAATATATTTTCATGAAGGGATTATAGTGTTTGTCACCAACACTATTTGTTTTCCATTGCTGGGTATTGGGTATTTCCACAATTACTGAAGGCTGGAGCATACTCCGCCACGGGGCTTCCGACTCGGTGGACTAGTGTAAATATGAATTGGTTGCAAATCCGTGTTGCCGTTGTTTTTAAACCACTTTTAAGTCATCTGATTACGTTTAAAATCGATGATGATGATTGTTTAAAATCACGAATGATAAAATCCTAAAGTGACTTTTTAAGATGTCCTCCGGAACAACGAAGGACTCGAAAACATTTGCTACTAGGGCTCCAACCCTCCACTAACTATCCAAGAGTGAACCGCGCTTAGCCTTCAGTGATTTTGATGTCGCTTAAATTTATAATAAGTTTTACAGTAAGGTATGTGTATAGCATTTGTAAAATGTTCGCTTTAAATTGTCTCTATGTATCAATGTCAATGTAAAACAGTATTTCTTTCATAAAAATTCGAGAGTCGTTTACTAATATTCGCCTGGCTTAGTTGTGATACCATAGAAGAACAAAAAGATCGATTGAATCTAATCTGCTTACTTGTTAGTCCGTAAAATGTTTTCTAATTATTTATGATAACAAAATAAGTAAAAATGTCTATTAGAATTCATAATCATCTGATTAATACCATATTTCGAAAAGTGCTAAGAAGCGAAGTATTTTTGCACCTACCTGTTCGTTTGTCATGACTACGTAAATTGCAATAATATAAATAATCATCTATACATATTTAGTACTAGCATAATAATAATAATAAATTAGTAGTAGTACTAGCATATATTACTATAAATGTAATAGTAAGAAATTGTAATATTTATAAATTAACGTATAGAGAATAATTTTTATACGGTGCATATTTAGCATGCGCACGTACAGGCAGGCAGTAAGTATGTTTTCTTTGGTGAATTCTTGTGGGATGTATAAATGCACCCACCATGACTGCACCGTTTCTCGCAGCCGCCCAGTCCGCAGTCGGCTGAGAGCGCGGAGCGACGTATACTCCGCGATACCCGGCGCCGCTCCGCAAGCGTGCAGCACTTTCGCGCCAACCGGAATTTTATCATTGTTTTTCCAGTTTCGTTTAATTTTTTTTTTTGTTTATTAGAGAGGACTATTTACTTTTCCTATTTTACTTATTTTCTGTGTTTTTGTGATTTACGTCCTAAAATGTATTTATTGGGATATGTAATATTTCTCACGACATATAATAATTATATATATATATATACATACATATATACAAATGAAGCAATTCTATGAATTATTCAAGCATATGACTCGTCAGTGATCTTAACAACTTGAAACGTTGCATATGTTTCGAGATATTGTATCGACTCTTTATCGAAAAAGTATTTACGACGTAATTACTAATCGTGGTTGTACCGGTCATGGATATACATTAGGGTGAAGACCCCTTCAATCGTATATATACATATATACGTTTGATTAAATTTCCGCTCCCGAACTGTACTCGCTATTTGATATGACTACGGGAGAACGATCATTCTAATAAGCCTGTCGCATATTATAGACTTATTCGTTACTTAAATATATCTAATTTAAGACCGCATAAAGGCGATTTTTCAAAGTTTATGTATTTGGTACATGGGAGGTAATAAAAAAGTTACTAGATTCACCGGATGGGAAGTGGGCTGGATCGGATAAAATGCCTCGTGACAGTCGTTATGCAAGGGAGAAATCTATAAAACATTCATCTTATGATATTTCCGATTATGCTGTTCGTCGATATGCTGGTCATATGTTTTTTCTTTTATTTTGACTTGTACTTGTAATCATATTATAGTAGCCGAAAATTTGTACTGGAGATATTAATTTTAATTTTACATTTAAATGCATCATTTTATTATTAGGTTGCGAAATTATTTATTAGTAGCTGTGCCCTGCGGTTTCACCCGCGTATAATATAAAAGAAATTGCATATAGATAAAATTTACAGCACTTCGGCACAGACTTTATTTTAAGTCATTTTTCTGTGTGGTATTAATATAATGTTGGTTTTTGCCACTTTGCGCCGTACTATAGACACGGCAACTTAAGTGCTGAATTATTTAAATTTTACGTTAGAAGACAAATGTTATTTCCAAAAAAATCTACTTAAAATGAAATGAAATTTCGTTCGTAAGAATTAACATGCCTTATAATAGTGCTTGTAAATCCATCATTGATTTTCGATAAATCAATGTCGATTTCTTGCTTATGGTGGATTATTTATAAAATATAGATGTGTATATGGCGTCGCGGACTTTATTCCAGATCTATACCAACATTTTCTAGTACAATATTATTACTAACCATAACGTCAGCACTTGCAAATATAGCATTTCAGTAGCGCCTCTTCTGACTACCTTCACAAATATAAATATTTAGCGCTGGCTAACAATGGTGGTATCATTCTAGATAACCTATAGCAATTTTCATGAGTCTGACTATACGTCTTAATATAAATAGTTTTTCAAATCCAACTAGTAGCTTTAGAAATTAGCGCGAACAAACAGAGCCACTTTCAGATTTATTATGTCAACTAATTGAATCCAGCACGCATTGTTGTACTGCAAGTCTCAGACACTATTCGACCATCACCATGGAAATTAGTATATATACTCGTATACGTATTTTCTCATAGAGAAGCTTTTTGTGCTATTTCCAGGCCAGTGTCCTTTTTGGATAATGAAAAGATATGCTCACGCTACTAAAAGGTATATCTATATCTTACATATACTCTAAAAAGATGATTGTACAGGAATTAATCATTATCTATTCGTCTACTTATTTCAAGAATATTCAGGCGATATCCGAATGACGAACATATATATTTTGATTGATTGTCATCAATATGATTGTTATCAATGTTACTCGTAGATAGAGGCTCTCTGTATGGAGACAGACGGTCATTGATTGGAGAGATTATTGGAAATGAAACATCGAGCGACGCAACTTTACACTCTAATTACTACTTTGCGGGGTGCCGTGTACAGCGATGGGGCCATGTGAGTCATTAGCATAAGGGGCTTTGTCTTAATATTTATTAGTCGTTCTACTACAAACGCCTATAAAATTTAATGACTCAATTTGCTTTACAAATAAAATTTCAATAAGCGTTGTTTTATCACAGAAAATTCTAATACCTACTTGTTTAGTGTAGGTACAACTTAATTTTTCTAATGCACATTGTATCATTTTGAATTTTGAGTAATTTTCATCATATTTTACTACTAAATTAATATATTTTGACATTGTTCATATCTTGGACTATAACATCGGTTAAATGATACTTAGTAAAACATTATGATATCTAAAAACTTTAAGGTTGCTACGAATTGCGCAAAAACCTTTTTGTGTCTTTCCAAGTTTAGCTCACCGTACATGCGCTAAGATCAATGTGACGCACACATGTGCTGTATTTTTTGGTTTCAATGTTAGTACAAAAAAGAAACAAAATTATAAAAGTCATGAAACTAACTAGTTAAATCTTTGTAAGGTTGGAGTGAAAATTAGCACATTACGTGAGTTTATTGTTCGTAGTAAGTATATGTACATATAGCAAATATCGACCAAAACACACGTGGCCTCCTGTTATAACAAGTGGTTTATGTACGACAGATTCAGTTTACATTTGTTGATCTTGCTTTGTGTTTATTAACAGAGTTAGGTGAACGGGTAAAACGTGTGTTCGTAGGAGTCCGAACTCAATACCTCTATTCTACCACTAAGTGACCTATCTGTGAGTATATACAGTTATTTAAGTTTAGTTATTGATTACAATGGACTGATATATGTAGGTATTATATATGTAGGTATTATAGGCATAGGATATTATAGGCACTTATATATGTAGGTATTATAGGCATATATAACCCGTTTTACATTGAGGCGTCCTGAATCACTAGACTGAAGCCTTTTCCCCCAAATAAAGAAAAAAATGATAATTGCAGTCGTACTATCACATGTAAATTGGAGTAATATGCATAGCCCTGTTAACTATTAATACTATATATTTATTAATATTTTTATTTAACTCTGCGTGGATTGACACTAATAGTCTTCCTATTCCTCCAATCCCGCTCGATAATGATGGTAGATATTGGCAACGGCTATTTGCGACCGCTGCCTATCCGTTTGCTACTTATTACTCATAGCAAAAATGTCAGGTTTCTTTTTTGTAATATGCTGTATTAACGCAATTTTTACGACTTAAAATAATTAACAAGTCTGTGTCCCTCGCTGTTTCTTTTATATCCTTAGAAATATTGAACTTTGTTTGTAATAGCCGGCAGTACGTCGGCAATGTCTTCATTACTGGGACAGTCTGCGGGTTTTGGTCAATATTTGCACAGCGAAATACTCTGCACTTGTTACTTTGACGATAGTCGCTAGGGAGGCTTGTAAAAACAAACGATTGCACCCTTGTTGCCAATACTTCGCTTCGTTCCCTGTTGCTATTGATCGCCCCGAACAATCTGCCAGCTTTAATATGGTTCGAAAAACATATCCATTCTCTCTGTTCAACCGTCGATTCACCACGGTCCGTCGATTTTTAGACGTTGATGCTACGTACGCTCGTCTTCGCTTTTATGTACATAGTTATATTTGTTTATGTACCTATTTATGAAGTTAGTGTTTGTATAGTTGATTTCAACATCTCAACCCAGTCTAAAGTAACATACGAAATTGATTCTACGTTCTTGAAATAAATAACGATTGCACAGTTTACTCGTACTTATGTCGGGAAGTCGCTAACAATGCGCGATTGGTAGTGGGGAGTGATTTAAATTGTCTCACAATCGGCATTTCCGGTACGATTCTACGGTTAAGGACAAACGGTTCCCGGCGAGTGCGACGCCGCCGCCGGACCCTCACGCCTCCACTCGTCGGCAGTGGCGTGATTGTAGTCCGTTCATAAAAATCATATTAACAAGATTCAATTTGTTACGGTCAGTACTGTTCCAATAATATTAGACAGTTCGACTAATTTCTTCACCAACGCAATCTTTCTTTCACTAAACATGTGTATTCGCTTCGATTGCTATGTAGTGTATTAATGTTCTCGACCTTAGTATCGATCGACTCAATAGACTGAATTCACCCTGCTAATTCTCCCACGTGTACATTACATTATTATACTAACAAAAAATACGTTTAAAGTTGAAAATTAGTAATTATTTAAATGCAAAGTTCCAATTGGCATGTACGAATTTGTATATGCACGATTCGCTTGTAAATTATGGGGTGGTTAGATACACGATATTCCTTAACATTGTAATCTTTCAATTTTGTTCAGTCCGGAAGCGATTGCGGCGTATCATTATAATACCGAGAGCCCGCTTAGACCTCTCTTAGCCTGTAATTATTCAATGACCTGTGCCTGGCTCTGAAGAGCCCTCAATATGAGACGGGCTCCCCCTCGTCTCCTCATCTTACCTTTCAAACTCCTGTACGCGATCTTTGCAATTTTTAATAATGAGTCTAAGGAGAACCTTTGAACTTTGAACCGCATCTGACCTCCGTCGCATATTTTTTTCTGAAGTTTGTAAATGTCTTGATTTTCAAAATCATTCTACTACTAGTTAAGGCTAATGCATTTGAATATTGAAATGTATTGCTTTAAAAATATACAATAATATGTAGTAAGAAATATTTTCAAAATATAACTAATATTTTGAAAAAATATATTTTTATTAAAATATGATTTCTTTATATATTTTACTGTAAGGTGTTTAGATACACAAGAGTATCGGTAAATTTAAAAAAGAAATTACTA
>DWDT01002862.1:0-13104 GCA_018245595.1 Microceris scylla | reverse complement strand
TATTGGATTTTTCTAATTTAGAATTTCTAGTAGTGACTCGGAGTCTGGATATGTGCCCGGTGTATGGCAATAGGCTCCCCACCTATTCCATTGTGGGACTTAAATGTAACTGGTGAAACGTGGGGGTCTACTACACTCTTCTGCCCACCCCTTCGGGATTATAGGCATGATGTTACGTTTAAAATAGATAGGTAAATCAATAATAGTCACAGTAGGTGATCGTTATTGCTCGGCGTGATTCACTTATGATACGTTTCGTTACCATATCTATTTTAAGCGTCCTTACGATGGTCGCGGTTGACATTAGTGTTCGTCACCATGCAGGTTAAATTACCTTAATCAATATGTAACTCTGAATTCAGGTTTTAGTCTCATTTATCTAGAAGACTAGAAAAGATACCTGAATATAATATACACAACAACGTTAACAACGTTACGATGTTTTCGTTAACTATATTAATGCGATCCGGAAAGTGCATTGCACATCCTTATTTCCCAATATTTTTAATAATCAATACTTATTGTCATACACAAATGAATACCGCAGCGCGCTAGTGTAATAACATTAATTGTAGTAAACAAACCCATTGATTATAAATATGAAATAACAATTTTTCATAACACAATATTAACACATAACACAATATTTATTACAAATATTACTATTATTTTTTCACGTAAGGTTCATTATGGGGTAGGCGGAAAGAACTGAATGCGAAATATCTCTATCCATACAGACGTGATGTGCTTCCTCAACATTCATGACTCTTCATATACCTACGCATGCCAGTTTCAGAGACATACATAGTATTTACATTCAACAACTTGATAAAAGTTAGAGTACTATTCTCTGCCTTCCCTTTCGGACAAATGCAGGCGTGACTTTATATTCAACGTATTTCGTTGCTACTATTTATTTGTATAAATTAAAAACAAATATTAAATTGGTGACAATTGATGAGCTTATGCTTGCACCAGCGGGAAGTAGGCGGCCCCGCGCCAGCGTCACGTTCGGTCGTAGCGCGCAGATTGAAAACGTAGCCGTTAGTACCTGCGAACGGCGCGCCGGCACGTAACCCGTAGGCCTCAATGCCTACGCGGCCAACTCGAGTATTGACAGAACGCTTTACTGGGATTGTAATTAATAATCGATTACCACCTCATGAATGTTACTCACAAACTATATATATAATAAACGCATGTTTATTATGATTTGATTACATAGTTCGTCGAGAACTACGTGCGTGTATGAACAAAATGTTGAATATACATCGAAGAGGCACGTCACTTCTGTAAGAATAGAGTGATTTACCACTCGGCACTCTCTACCTGAGCTTTGAGGAACCTGTAATAACATAATAAATATTATAGAGTGTCCGTTGAATCTACCGATCACATCAAGGCTTCCAGATCATTTTTAACTTTTAATTTTCACTAACAGGGAAAGATGCGATGTACCAGTACTAACATAGATGCGATATACTAATATGGATTAATGTGGTTGAACCCATTTTAAGGCAGACTAAAATTTGTTTTTTAAATACGACTTCATGATCGGTCAATATTACGAAGTTCGATGATAACGACCTAACATTGATCACCAGAAACTATCATTTTGTCTCAAGGTGGGTGTCCAACAAACTAGGAAAATAAATAAAAAAATCGTCGACCTTAGATGATCCTCGCTAAGCATCGCTTATTTAATCTATGGACTTTATTTAGCGTAGCCACCCTATTCATCAACATCAGCGTCTGTCTCATCATCATGATTATTATTCATTTTGCGTCCACTGCTCCAATAGACCAGCACTGCGCATCAAACCACTGGCAGCCACTTTGCATCAGCCATTCTGCTTAGCTGAATACGTCCTACATTACCTCACGACATCTATGGCCGAACCGATAACCGCTGGCCACTCTATTACAGCTTCCGTTTTTCATTACGCTAGGACCATAATAAAATATTAAGCTAATAATTTCTCTTTATACGCGCTATAAAATAAACCGAACCTCGGCGATCGGATAAAGGGAATCAATAAATCTCTGGTGTCGAAACGCCTACGTGAGGAAACTGCCTAATTTTCCACCTTCTCTCCGGAGACACATCAACTTGGATTGATATTCGAAAATGGAAATGTCATTCCATCAACCATTTTTAGTCGTATCTCTTCAATTGAAAATGTTAGCAACAACAGATGATCGATTCCGTACAATTTTTGCAGCGACGCTAATATTTATATTTGATGACAAATAAAACTATCAAAAAAGAAAATTCATTCACTGATATTCACCGTTGAGAACGTTAAAATATTGCACATTTTTGTGTAATTAAGAGAAATAAAGATGAAATGAATATCTAGATATTATTAACTCTAAGCTATAGACCTTGTGAATTCATTTAGTACAGCGGTCACTACAACGAACTTTTAAGTAAAAAAAAAATTTGGATTGTATTTTCTTCACATTGATACATATATATGTCCTTAACTAAATTCATGCACGTTATTGCACTTTCTAGTTCTTGTTTCCTTTTCAGTTCTGTCTCTTTTCCGATATACACAAACACGCTTTAAAACTTTCGTATCCTTTATTACCTAATAGTATTTAAAATGTTTTTGTCAATAGCTACAATAACGCCTTGCATTATTATTATTTATTAGACATTGCACATTTTAATTTTATTTTTTAAAGGTAATTATTTAGTGAATTTAAATATTCAAAAGCTTGACCTATCACGAAACCTAGAGCACGTGTGTACCCACAATGCTTCCGAGTAACGAAGTATCAAAGTAAATATGTCAAGTGTACATGAATAGGTACACAGTTCACCAACTATTTTTCACATGGATACAGCTGTACAAGTCATTAAACTACACGTACCTACACGCCATATCCATACACAAAATTATATCCACACTCAAACACACACACAGTAGGTATTACTAACCGTTCCACGTTTCTATGAAAAGAAGAACACAGAGTATTACAGTTGTAATTTATAATTAGTCCATAATATTCCTGTATATCGCACTTCAAATATATAACTTACTAGTTTACTTGATACAAAGAAAGCTTAGAAATGTGATAACTAACAATTATCCTAATAGTATGTTACGTTTTCCACAATTTCGCCGATACTCTGGACAAGTGAAAGGGGATTATTTGTCAATAAAACCAATTAAATGGGTGTGCGTCCCTTTTGCAACGTGATCAAAGGTTTCGGCGCACAAAGCCGGGTAATCCCAATTCTTGGAAAGCGCCTGAAGAGAACCAATCAAACTTACCAAATAACTGAATTTAATCTTTGCCCCGAGAAGATATGTAATCATATCGTCAATACTTTTCGTCCCAATTTATTTACAATATTTCATATAAGAAATTTTGTGGCACATATAAGGATGTTTTTCGATTACGTATAATTTAGAAAGAAATAAAGGCAAATTCGTACCATAGTTACAGTTTACAACAGTCAACATGTATTCTTTGTATGCCCGGCGGAGCTATTGTTAACTCTAATTACCATAAAGTTATTTTCTCCGTAAATGCCATGAGCATTAGGATGTTTTACATTATGTATGAAAGTATTTTGTATACCAAATGTAATTTCTCAATGTCATTTACGAAAAAATAGCCTCCAGACTTTCTAATTCTTTAATTAACCAACCCTGATTTCAGATCTTTTAACTAAAATTGCTCAACTAAAGCGATTTGATAAGATAAGCTAGACCCACAATCTGCCTTGAGTAATAAACGGTTCTCATCATGATGATGATAATGGCGGTTAGCAGTGAAAAGTACTTTTTAATAACCACACTAATACATTGCTTGTATTTAATAACATAAGTTTTCTATTACAAATTTTGGGAACGAATGCACTATATAAGTTGGAAGTTTTGTATGAAATGTACTTCTAATGTTATGCTAAATTATCATATTAACCAAAAATATTGAATGAATTTGGAGTAGTCGGAATCGGAGCAAATAAGGTACAATTTATATCTTTATATGTCATGTAATATTTAAGGTTCTTGAGGAATATAACGAAATGCGTTCTTTTGTAGATGTACATCATTACATACGGTATATGGAACATACAATCTAATTACAACTTTGAATAGAAAATTTTGCCTTGCCTCTGTGATTTTACTTGTTCGTTTATTGAAAGCAAACGTAATTTCGCGTCTCGTAAAAGGGATATATACAGTGGCATGTTTAGAATTACTTCAGTATTAACAAATGTTATATGTACCGCGATTTCATTTGATGAACTCTGTTAAATTACATCACCTTAGAAAAAAATCTGAAAATATGTATTATAACAATTTGACTTAATAATACTTACAAGAGCTATCGTCAAATATTTTTATGCCTCCACTGTTTTACACGGATTTTTTTTCTCAAAATGAGAAGGGTTAAGGCTATTGTTGGGCACGTTGTTGAACAACGGGTTGAAAGAGTAGGTACTTCTGAGGCTAACTGCCCATAATATACAATAATGCTTACTTACCTACTTATATTCCCACAGTAGATCCAAATTATCTGTACATTACCTTGGCATAGGAGGCATTCCTACACATTTCGTGATGGTATCACATTATTTGTTGTTATAGTTTATTTATGTATTATGTATATACATATGTATTTATGTACATCAAATAACATTTACGTGACATTACTGGAGATTTCTATCATTACAATCGGCGCTCTCGCGAGTGTGGTAAGACGCAAAGTCCTTATGTACCGTATATATGTTTGTTATTACAGGGATAATTTTAATCAGCTAGATGTGAGTTTAAACTATAATAGTTCACGAATTTGAAGATGTCAAACAAACAGAAAAGTTATTAAACAGTAAGTCATTTTTACACCACATGGCCAGGACAATTAAAGATTTGACCAAAAGCACAGAATGACAGATATTCTTACCCCTCTTATTCTTACCCATAAAGATTTGAAGTGCGTTTTTGGAAACTTTTGACTCTCCCATAAACGATCAAATATCCAACAATCTGAATGTGGGTAAACAAAAATAGCGCGAAAGGGTTAAGACCCACCTGTCTCGACAAAACGTGTTAGAAATTCGCTGATAGAATTTATGTCATGGGAAAGAGATATTCACCATTTTCTGACTGAGAGCAATAATAGAAGCGTACTATAGCGGTTCAGTCGTCGGCACTTAATTTAGAGAAACAAATGATCCCGAGCCGGCGATCTCGGCACTAGCTGTGCGCCACACGCGACCACTTGTTACAAGCTGCAAACCGCACCCGCGCTCCATATCTTCTCTCGTCGCCGTCTACGAGTATTAAACGTATTTCTCAAGCAGCCACTAGCGGCGAAACATTAATAACGCTCACAACAAATCAGTAAGTTTATTTTCACACAATGAAGGTAATAGATATTGTTATTCTATAATGAATACTGATGTTACAAAATGTCAGGTCTGTTAGGTTATGGATATTTGGTATTCGGTACTCTGTACCTACTCACAAGGGACCTGAACTGATGATGAAATAATAATATTAGTATCATACATATCTTCACGCCAGATCATTTACGAAGTAGACAATAATTATAATATTAGTATTGTTAATAATATCCCAAGTCCATAAAAACTAAAGTAAAAACGTATAAAAAAGTGCTAATGTAAACATTATTGGTACAAAAAGGAACTACGGCAGATGTGATGATTTAAAAAAGCATACAAAGAAATAAGATAAAAAAAAATATCGTAGCAATAATCAAACGTTTATGAATTTAGTAACTGGACGAAAACAAAACGCACGATACATACTAGTTCAGGGTTTTGGCTCAAATATTCATCGAGTTAAAGAAAACAGCGTGGTGGATGAAATGAGAAAAGGAATTCCTTTTGCAATTGCAAATACGGATATCATTAAGTATGCATATGATGTTTACTAAGAGAAAATAGAGAGCAAACGTCTGCTGAGTGCAATGACTATAGGTCTGAGGAACGAAGTAATCGACCATTATACACAGGTAGCTTTTCAAGTCGTCACTTTAAGCAATTAAATTAATTTTGATTAAACGTAGCCAACATCGGAGACAAGGAGATATAAACAGAGGAGAAACTAATAGAAAGGAACTAATATTTAAGTATGTATGCGTTGTTAAGTGCGTGTGCGAAGAGAGTGATGACTGCAGAAGAAGCATATAAGGCCTGAAAAGATAATATTTTAGAAGAGATATTTGGCGTTCAGTATTCTCTGCCTACTTCGTAAAGCCCCAGTGATATACGCGAATTATTAAAGTGTTGGTATTATTTATTAGGTGTTTAATAAGCCGTTTTATAATATTGTTATTTCATTCTGCTTCAAAGTTCAAATATATATTTAATTTTATTGCGAAACCTATAGATAAAAAAGTTTATACATACTTTAACCATTTTATCTTGACTGTCAATGAATAGGTACAAAGCAGATGAATAAGATGTGATAGCCTATTCATTGTGTAATGGAAAACCACTCGTTCAGTAGTTGCAATTTTTCCTTAATTTTAACCTAATTTTACTTTTCTTTAAATCTTGAACAATTTAATGACATAAATCACAATGTAAAGTAGTGAACAGAGTGTTGAAAATAATTGTTGTTAAAAATATATTTGTGAAATAAAGCTCAATACCGTAATGTTTTAATAAGTTATAGAAATTTGCTATAACATGCATCCACATACTTACCATTAGGGGAAGTATCGGAATCTTACGAGGTAACATATCGAGTAGTGAACAGTACAATAGTCACCTGATGAACAAAGCTAAACTAGTTGCCAAAGCTGGGTGTCCAAACAGAGCTTGACAGTATTTCAGAGCGAGGCAACTGCTGGCGTAGCAAATGTTCAAACGAAATAGAGACCATCAGGGGGTCCATCTACCTGGCTGTTAGGCTAATCATAAATAAAAGAAAAACTTGTTAATTATAAGATAAACACGTCAGGACAGCATTCGGATGCTTCTGCGAGTGGCAGTCATCGAGATCGTACCGAAGCAACAATAAGAATCCTTAAGAAATCTCCCTTTGTCCTCAGTGCGAAAATATTCGGCTTCCATTTTTCTTATTGCTTACAATCACACAAAATCCAATAATGAGTAAAAGCTTTCCTGCGGCTCGAATAATTCTTCCTAATAAAAGGTGCGAAAGCGTTTGTCTTGGGACAATTTGTCACACGAATTTCGACTTAAATGTTCTTAAAAGCTCAATCTCTGCGCCGCCGGCAAAACGAATTCAAATTGATTCCGAGTGTGTTTGACAGCGGCTAATCGGCTACGCTCGACCAATTTTGGTAATGGATAATCTATTTCGGCAACGAGAAAAACATTTTTAAAACGGTTTCTACTTAAACGACGCGCGTCGTAGTATTTTTAAGATACGAAACGATAGCAAATATTCAAATTCAATATCAAATGACTTTATTTGCCAATCTAAATTTTCCCAGCGAATCAAACCTTTTTTTCTTAGCCTTCTCATTCTGAGAAGAGACTCAAATCCAACAGTGTGTGATGATACATAGGACATACATTATTAATATCAAACACGATAGTGTATATAACAAAAAGGTATAATTTAAGATAATATCGGGCACAAATAATGGTCACTCGGTAAATACACAGAAAGATGGGAGATAAGCAGTCGAACCATTGTAAGCCGCTGAGATATCGCCGCTGGTAACAAACGGACGTCGCTATGGAGTAGAATAGCGCTTAAAGTGGGTAGCCCCAGTAGCTGCTCTTGGAACAAGATGAAACTTCAGATTCCGTTTCACGCCGTTATCGTTAACTGTTACGATGCGCTATCTCGCCACTGGGAATAAAATATTCAATATCGCGATAAACAACTTGTTTCGACGACCATTACATCGTTTATTTCACGCTACTCACTGATTTCGGATTTCTATTGAAACACACAGTTTTAGATTTTTTTTAAATTCTCTCTCTCTCTTATCTCTATAGTAGGTATAATGAAGTTGGTGTGATTAATGCGTTATAGTGATAAATTTAAATTTCCCGATAATAAATATGAAGTTTTGTACAAAAAAACTTTTCTACCGGTTAACTAATTATTTCGATCATTAGTGTTAATTTTAAAAATCCCAAGGCCTATACAGCATATAAACATTTAAAAAATCGGTAATCTATTAAAATAAATTTAATCATTGTTTTCAAGGTATGAAGAAAATTAAGAATTTTATTTTTAAATTTAATTTACCCTCAATAAGTTACTGTTATTAATGTACATTTGATATTAGAAACACTATGTTATCTTTCTCTGTCTCTCTATTGTTGCAGTCTTGACTTGGCTGTGTATTGTGTGTGGCTATAATATGATAGTTAAAAAGAAATGTAAGGAAGACAGAATGCACTAAAGTTGATCGTCTCATTTATAATAAATAATACATATAATTATTATATTATAATTATGATCACAACACACTCTATAAATTACACATGTATGACCTCAAGAACTCTCTGCCGGCGTCAATCTTTCTCAATTCGTATAAACTAGAATTATTCAAAAAACGAGTGAATAAGCACTTTCTACGTGAGCGTGCTACATCCTTGGCTGTATCTAGTTTTCCATTAGGTGGGATTGCAGGCAAACGCGCGCCTATTTCTCCATTAAAAAAAAAGGTTCACAAATATTTCAATAAGCTAACTGTAAAGACCCCAATTATTAAATAAGTTATATACTTTTTTGGCCTGTCTACATATTTATAATATGTAAATATTTGTGTCGTATGCGTTTAAAAATTGGGTATCTATGTGTTAAAAAATTCATTTTTAATAATCTCAAAATCTACAGTATCTTAGTAATGAAAAACAGTAAGTTTCTTGAAAAGAAGTACTGCAAGCTCTCGACAGAAAGCACTTAAAGTAAATACCAATCTGTTTCACGGTGGCTTTGATTTACCTAGCGTTTCACCTGGAGCTTGGGGAGGTATCAAAGAGAACCAGAACAAAAAGTAAGAAGATTCAAGACGAAAGTGTACGAGTATATCACAGGTGTAGTGATAAGTTGAAGGTGTAATATCTTCTAGGTGACGTGTATTGATCATCATCTAATAGATGTTAAAAACTTCCAGCTAAAAATAAAGTTATACATCACTTAATAAACATAGGGAATTCAAACAAGACGCTTGGAGCTCAGTTTGGACAGCGCGAAAAATACGAGTAGTTCTATTTCTATGTTAATATTCTTGTTCAAAGAAAGTCTCAAACTTTTTACCCATATGTGTGTGTACGCGTCTGTATGCGCGGCGTGCGTGCGTGCGTGTGTGTGTATGTGTGTGTGTATGTGTGTTCGTGCGTATATCATCGTCATCAGTCTACTCCCATCCACTGCTGGACACATGCCTCTCCGATGACACGTCACTGATCTATGTACGAGCATATACTTCATATAGCTATTGGAACCGCCTAGAACACGCAGTGTTTTAAATTCAAATATATCGCGTTTCAATTCCAATACTCCTTAATATATTAAATAGTACAATTCTTTTAATGACTTGTTTTATAGAAAATTTTCAATATTCGAACATACCTGTTCCACCCAACGTTATTTATATTTTTACGCAAACAGTACACAAACCTAAGTAAATAATACAAAACGCAAAGGAGGCGACTATCCTGCTCCGTAAACTCTTTAATGAAATAAGCAAATTAAGTTAAAATAGACCCTTCCCCAGAAATCAAATTAAGAAAGGTCATATGGCATGGCCTATATTGTTAATTAGATATTTACACAAAGGGTCACTGCTTTTTGATTTTTTTCGGTGCTTTGAACAAGTAACGCATCGGTTCTTGGTTTAATACCATAGTAAAATATATCTTTACACACAAACGACTGACACCTACGCTGTAGCAATTTTATTCACACCGTAACTTTTTATATGATTGAAATGTAAATGAAATGTAACACTTATAATATCACTCGCGCGGCTACACGAAGTTACAGCCAATTTCTATAATTAAAGTAACTTGTGCGCAAAATGCTAAATATTTTAAATCATTTCGAATAACTTAAAATACCTAAACGTAAAATTAACGTAAATGTAACTGGTGAAAGATGGGCGTGTACTACACTCCTCTGCCTACCCCTTCGGGGATTACAGGCGTGATGTTACGTTTTCATTTCGAATAACTGGACCAAGTTTTTTTGTAATATATTACGAAGCACGGTATAAGTTGACTGCCTCGCGGGTCGAGCGTTTGTGCAACTGCTGAGTATGAAATCCAACTTTCGATCCCCGAATCATGATACTATTTTTCTTTCTAACTTGAAATGTATTGACAATCAGGAGTCCACATTTAGGCCCACTATTTGGCAATTGGCTCTCTGCTCCAATTCAATGGGACGTTCAACTTAACAGGTTATACGCGGGACTACTTCTCTGTTCTGCCTAGTTCTTCGAGGAAATACAGAAAAGATGGTATATCGCTATACAAGGATAATATTTAAAAGGGTAATGAATGTAGAAATAGGAAGTTTTGTAGTACCTACGACGTAAAGAACCTGGCGTGACTATAGAATAATAAAAATAGAGTACTGTATTTATAGACGAATAAGATGTTAAATTATGTCACGGATGTACAGTAACAATAGCGGTTGTAGGCGGCCGCTGAGAACAGCTAATAACGAAATAAAAATTGTAAGACGTTACATAATCATGGAAACCATTTTCGTCAATGTAGCAATTTGCAAAGAAATACATTTTTTCTTTTTCTTTGAAATGTTTACTTTGGTCCACCTGCTTGCGAATAAATCTTTCTTGCTTAATACAATATACATTTTTCCTGCATAAAAAGTAACAAAAAAGCTTGTTTAAACGTGTTACATAACACCACGCCTGTGTTTCGCGTGTTGGGCAGAGAAGTGTAGAACTCCGACTTTTCACTAGTTATGGTACATGCCCCATGCAACAAGGGGTATAACTACTATACGTATATATATACATATACAATACACACACACACACATATATTAAAATTGTTTCTAAAACAAACAGCACAATATAGAGAAAGAGCAGTTAGAAATTTAGCAATTACCTAATCGTGTTAGGTTTCAGTAAAGCTTCTTTTAAATGAATTTTGATCCTGTTTTTATATTTTTTCCTTATTCTTGTTTTGTCATAAAATACATAGACTTAATTTACTTTTAAAAACCCGGAGGCAGCCCTATTACATTTTTTCTATGGCTATAATTCCCTCCGCTTAGCTGTTGTTAAAAACTCGTTACTTTGTGGGCAAATTACTGATACTGAATTCTTACGTAAGAGTTTTCCCTACCTTGTACAGGTGTAACGGCCCATACGTGTGGTTCTTAATATATGCACATCGGACATATAAGGTTTAAATGTCGAAGTTACTCAAGAGTCTATTTTATCTGCTACACTTTTCCTGTCGTATATAAACAATCTGATAGTACTCACGTTCGAGGGTATGCAGAAGACCGCACCGTTGTTAAAAGATACATTTCGCTTGTGTGGATGATTAATGACGTAATGCAGTCGAAACGAGAAGCGATGGTGAAGCACATTCATCAGACCCTTCAATGCGTTTACTGACTGGGGCGACGCTAACAGAGACAGTTTCAACGCCTTAAAAACAGGCGTGTTTTTTCATCATCAAACATAATCACTTCAAACTGACTCCGATTTTCCATTTCATTCGATTGAATACATTTGTATCATCGGTTTTCGACTTCAGTCGCTACACAGTCGTTTTATACTAGTCCTTGCACGGAGTACTGCTATCACCCACGGGACGGATCTGCGGAATATAAGATGGATGCTTAGAACTCTGTGAAAAAACGTGCCAGACGATTTATTAGAAACAACAAGCTATAGAGACCAAACCGCGGACTATAGAGACTATCTCTCGTAACTGCGGACTATCTCTCGTGTTGCAAAGCGAGTTTTTTATCGGACGCTTTCAAACCGTGTGCGCAGATCACCCGGCAAACATGGCCACAACAGACAGTCCATTTGAATGTGGAACTGACGGTTCTCCAATAGTATATATGTATATATACCATTAAATTTTATCTGTTTTAAATCAAAAAATCCTGTAGACTATTAAAATACGAAATACAAGGTAATAGCCGATGTTATCACAGAAACATATAGTATATTTTTCTATTATAATATAAAATATTTAGAAAATAGCTACGTATTTTTAAGCCGCAAAGGTTATTCGTAGGCGTAACAGACATATTTGAAAAACACAATTTAAATTTGAAACATGTATAAAAATTTCAGAGCCCACATAAATTTCTCATATTAAAAGTGCAAAGTTCAACCTTTCACCAGCCGAGCGAGCTGGCGAATCAGTATCGTTTATTTTATCTTACTTTTACTACAAGCCGGGAGATTTTATTTGATTACATGTCCGCCGGCTGCGTGGCCCGAGCCACCTAAATCATTACCTGAATAAAATAAACGAATCCTGTGTTTATGACAAACATGTTTGTGTAAGAGCCTACGGAAATACTCGCTAACGAGCCTGTTCCTTTGCTGTTTGAAATTTTTTTTATAAGTTATATTAAAAACGTTTTTCCACTTATCATTTAATAGTTATAAAAATAGACATTGAACAGTACAGAACTCAGTAAATAATAATGTTCGTTGTGTGATACATGTACAAAGACATCATTCTTGTAAATCCAACAGTTTTTTTTTTTCAACCCATTACAATTCTACTGCTTGAATACGGGTCTCCTCTCATATTGAGAGGGTTAAGGCCATAGTCTGCCACGCTGGCAATATCCTGCCACGCTGGCTGGCATAATCCAACAGTATAACAAAGTGAAACGATACTATGCAAACAGTTTCATTTTACTATGTTTAAGGGTTTGACAAAAATAAAAATAATTGAATGTAGATTGATTTTACACACAATTAGATCTAATTTGAAAATAATTAAAATAATATATTAAAAATAAAAAATGAAAATATTAGGCGAAACGCGTAATAATATCATGTAAAAACATCGGGAAACATTAAATACGCTTTTTAGAAACACCTTTTTAGGTGTCCATGGGCGACGGCAGTCACCATCAGGTGACCCGTTTGCTCGTTTGCCCCCTACTCTAC
>DWDT01002861.1:0-13104 GCA_018245595.1 Microceris scylla | reverse complement strand
AGCTGAAGATCTAGCTCAGTGGCGTGCCATTGGAGAGGCCTATGTCCAGCAGTGGACGGGAATAGGCTGATGATGATGATGAACATTGCATAGATTTATTTAAAATCGTTTACATGAGTTTGTATATAGACATTTAAATGGAACACTTTTTACAGGTCGGCTGACGCTAATTTACTGTCGGACAAGAACGCGACTTCAAATGAAAAGAGCGGATCAGGAACTCAGAGGGCTTGTCCCGTTTTCCTTTCTTATAGTTTCTTAATCCGATCTTTTGTTATATAAAGGTATTGTTACATATGTTATGAAATATGAATGTATTAAAATATTATTTGTGCATTTACTGACCATTTGCATAGTTATTCATTTACCAGTTGCCATGGTATGTATAGCCATAATATAGTCTGTGTGTCTATTTTCGAATCATCTAGACGTGTGAATTGTTCCAATATATTATTCATTATTATTTATTCTCTGACGCCTTGACCTTTTCGAAATGGTCGACAAATCATTTATCATAGCCTGGACACTATCTAAGTTTTGTAACTGGTCTGTACCTATACGTACTAATAGACACAACTTCAATGCTGTCTCATACGTTATTTTACGTACATAAAGTCATCTAAACTAACCATTTTATAAATGATATCCCTGACCCTTCGCAGAGTCACCGCTAAGGTCTTTTTTTCAAGAACATGTTTTCAAGAAATCATTGGAAGATAAAAGCATTTAAGAGAATACATTAAGTAGTTGTCATGCTAAAGCGATGATCGTTAGACCTTGACATTGTTGAAATTGACTAGTCTCGGGTTATAGGTTAAAAATAGGTATTCTATGGAAGACATCCAGATACTACATGGTATTACAGAGAGGAGAAGAAGACCTTAGAAGTATGTTCAACAGTGACATAATAGAAGCTGATGCAATGAAGGTTATAAAGGATGACAAATGTAAAATTAAAAATTAATTATTGTATCATTAATGACTGTGGACATTTTTTGACAATATTGAAGCAAATGAAGAAAAATTCGGCAATAATATACTCCATACATATTAATAGGAATGTTAATATTATCTACAACATGATCTACTCGTACTTAATTTTAAGTATCAATTTAAAATAAACTAGATAATTTTATCTATAAACTATTAAAAAGCTTTAACAATAATAACATAACAAATGGAGCGGAACCATAGTATTATCAAACCGGTGTTAGCATAAATCTGTTTTAATGGAAAAAATGTAGCGAGTGGATAGCAAAAACATATTGATAATAAATTATTCACATCTTATCTGCAGCCCGCAAAGAAAGTTAATATTTAAATGGGCAGATTTGAATATACCATGGAAAAATGTTAATGACACTGATGCGTTCTAGCATTTTTGGAACCTAGGTTCTCTGAACTTAAACGTGTGACACTGATTTATTGACTATGCCACCATTATATATATCACCAGCTACCTGTCTGCAAGTTAATTAAGAATATTCAGTGTTTTATCTGATTTACACTAATTGGATTTTTTCTTCTTTATTTCTTTTTGGGAGTAGACTTCTGTTTAAATTGTTCTTAGTTCTTATTTGTACCTGTCCTAATTTTTTCCTTAATTTCACATGCAACACACTACCGATCCCTGCCTCGGGTGTAAAATATTTATATTGCCTCATCACGCGATACATCGCGTATGTACACCCGCGCGCTGAAGAAATTTACAATTAAAAATCGAATAACCCATTAGATTCCGCGAAGCGGATACAAAAGGTGTATGTTTTGAGAGCGTTGGTACATTCCTTCTCAGAAGTGTGTCGGGCTTGTGTCCACAATTAGGAAAAAACTCACCAGTTGCAATCAAGGCATTAACGTGTTGTGTCGGATCTGCATATCATTTTTGTATCGCGCGTAAACTATACCGATATATTGATACATAAAGTGATGGTTGGGTAGATTTATAGACAATACCTTTAACATTCATACATAGTTGTTGGGTACTGCGGCTGTAGTGCATGCTGAAATCCTATTCAGATGTGGATACTACAGAACGTGGTAGTTCTTTGGTAATCCTTGTCATAAATATCTTGATGATGATACTATTTGTTGATTGAAATTAACGTTCTTAGCGTCAGTTTGTAATCTGTGATTGGACTAAATTATTACTTTATTGAAGCTTTTACGTATCTATTATATTTTGTTCAATTGGAATGTTAAACATTTTTCCTTAATCGCCGTCACTCTCGTGTGGAATATTTAGTACCGGTTTATATTCATAGATAGATTAGTATACCTACATCGGTTTTTATATTTATCATATAACTTGACAATCGATTCGTGAATAATTTTAAATATTGAAGGATTACTAAAATATGTAGGTACACAAGCACATATTACATGAACAATGGATTATATTAATACTAGGTATTGGGGAAAAATACTCATCTAATTGAGAACGATTTTGGGTTTTATTTTTTTAATCTCCACTTGCTATACTTCTAACTAAACTGTTTTCCAAAGAACCTTTAAGTAGTCGCCTGTATAAAGTCCATACGATATTTATCTCGCGGGAAACCGTGCAATGGAGCCGACGCCCTAGCGATGTTACCCCACAAATCACCGCTGAGTTACGGCGAAGGAATTAATGAAGCTCCTAAGATTATTGTTGGCTGTGTACGATGTACATCGGATTTTATTCGGCCACGTGCAATCCCTAACAAGATTAAATTTATTTGTTTTGGTTCCGACTCTTGGGCCGTAGGTACAGATTGCAAAAAAACACAAGCAATTAGCATAAGTCATTGAATGTACGAAAAGTTTCGAATTGCATGAAAAGATTTCTTTCTGTTTCTGTTAACGCTGTTAATTAATTGTTCGCCTGATTTCGATTTGTCTTTTATCCGTGGGAAGTTTGGTTGCATTTTTTAAATATTCTTTGTATGAGATTCGGAATAATAATGTATTTATAGTATAAATGTGTACCTACGTTACACACTGCTGAATCAATTTTGATGAAATATCTTACGACATTTTCTTGAACACTCAGTAACTACATACACAGTCTACTAGTAGATATACGAGAGTTATAATTTACAAACTTGTTAAATTAAAAAACACCTTATTGTTAATAGTACAGAAGATAATTTCCCTTGTATTCTTAAATACATTAAATTATTTTAGTGTTTTGTGAAGCTTTAATGTGAACATGTCGTGAGTGCTTATAAGACTTAAGGTTGTGGTAGGGTAAAGTGCTCGCTCGAAATAAAGCTTTTGGTGGTGCGCTTGTGTGGTCGATGCATAAGAGGAATTCAACTGATTCTACGTAAATTATCTTCTGTTGTTACGCAATCATGTAAATACTCTAAAATTGACTTCCATTAGACGATTAGAATATTTCTTATCTGATTATACCTACATTTGAAGTTTAAACCATACACAATTAATATCCAGTTATAGTTACGCGGCACTTTGACCACTCTTGTGGTGGAACCTTTAATGAGGCCTATAGTATTTTAGCCCTTACGCCCTAAGCCCAGAAATATTCCAAATGCTATGTTATCGAATACGTTTCTGCTATTCATATCATAATTCACTTTCATCGTAGTCGAGCGCAAAACTATGACTGTTTAAAAAAAAGTGATATATGGCGAAAATACGTATGTCGCTTACCATCAGATAACTAACCAACCAATACAATGACACTGGCTATTTAAACGCAAAACTATAAGTATTAAATAATTACAAATATTGATTTTATGTCTAAAGTGCCTATAATAAGGGATCCTCACATCCGTAGCTCTAAGATGTCCGTAACCCGCAGATCCTTGTGTGAATATCTGACAAATGTATGTGCGGTTGTTCACCCGCGCTAACGGTACCGGCGGCGCGCTGGCCGCTTCTGTTGGTAAACAAACGACGTGACATTATTGCTTTTATTGCTGTTATTATATTGAGGTTTTACACGAAAACAAATTGGAGACGTTTATTATGTAAATAATATATAAGTAATTATGTAAATAATAAACGTCTCAATTTATTCAATAAATCCTGTTTTTATTTTTTTATTAATGCCTTATAATAAAACAATTCGGAAGTACATATTGGGCTTTTTATTCGTTTTTTATTTTATATTTTTTTTTATACTATATAATAACTTAAAGACATGCAATGTTAAATTCCAAAGAAAATATAGCATTTTGTTAACAAAAAAAATATTTAAATTTTAGAGTATTACAGCTTTTGAGGCAAGATAGACAAAAGTTATCAAGAGCGTTCTGTTGTGATAAAATACTTTTTATTGCAATACTTACACCTGATTAAAATAATAATTGAAATAATAAAAAAAGCAAAATTAACAAGGGCCATTAAGAAAAAATAAGATAATTTATATTGTAGTTACAAAAAAATAACAACCTACTATTTTTGCAAATATGGTAAATTAAATAGCGAAGTCTACATGAATTAAATTATGAAAATATCCAAGCAGGTACAGCTTAACGTTTCGAAGGTTTAAGTAACTTATACCGTAAATAGCAATTAATGTCTGCGGAAGTCTTTCCCTTACTGGAGTAAAATACAAGAGCCGTCTTATCAATATCTTTGTATCTGGCCAGTCGCAAACATGGGCTCCTCGTTTAGGGTTGCTTTCAGAATTATAAAAAGAAAAATAAATAAGGCTATATTAGTGTAGCGCTATCATGGTTAGATATGCAAAATACATTCTACATATGTTTTTATAGAGAGTTATATTATGCAAAGTAATTACCAAGTTGCTTTTGATTAGGAAAAAATATTTTAATTATCACGTTAATGTTTCTAGATGGCAGACATCACTAGATAAATTCGAGTGATTCTAATCGTAAATACGTACATTATAATTATTTTCAATGAGAAGCAATTGCGTTTTGCAAACATTTCATAAAGTAAATTTGTAAATATAATATTTCCAGACTGATTTTATTTCTGCAAGAAAGTTGTCAACCCTAAGTCGGCCTTTTCACCGAATCTAAACTTTTTATATATACAAACGAATAATTTTTTGTAAATAATTGTTGACAACCCTGGGGCGGTTTTATACGTCTCAAGAGAACTAACTACCAGTATAAAACAAAACAAACGAGCGCTAGTCAAGATATACGGGTAGGCTAAACAAACACGTGTTTTATTATACACACTTTCCAAATATAAACAGGTTATTGTCTGAATTGTTATTTCAATTATACCTAATCAGACGTACCCTGGACCCAAAGTTAGTTATTAATTAATGACATTAATTTACTTCAACACTAAAATACCTCAGAACAACTGTGAGCCTCTAAACAACTTTCCATTTACCCATTGTCAGGAAGTAGTTATTCGTATTTTCATTGCTTTAACCTAAGTCGTTAACTCAATCTTCAAGTACTAAAAGTATGAGTAACAGTAATTTACCAAACGTATTTTACAGATTTTTTACAGTAGTTGTGGGTAATATTGAGCTATTGCTAGCAACAAGGGGAGAGTTTAATTGAATTTCGAAAGCCGAACTAAATTGCCCGTATCTCCTCGATTGATCAGAGGAATGTATTGAGCAATGCGTGACTAATTCTAGGGAGTTCGGGAACTTTGGAATTTGGTCAAGATTGATTAGGAACGTTAGTTGTTTGTATGGGAACTGTTTTTATATAGATAATCTTATAGCTTAACTTATTGAAGAAATTTGGAATAAAGAAAAAGGTAACATAACATTACGTTTGTAATCCCCGGAGGGATCGGCAGAGGAGTGTAGTACACTCCCATGTTTCACCAGTTACGTTTAATTAATCGTCTCATGGAATAGGTGGTGAGCCTATTGCCATAGACCAGGCACAATTTCAGGCTCCGAGTCACTATTAGAAATTCTAAGTTAGCAAAATCCAATAGTACCCGACCCGGTATTTGAACCCAGGAGGTCCCGTTCGGCAGTTGCGCTTGCAACCACTTGACCAACGAGGCAGTCAAAATAAAGAACGTCTTATAAAATTTTAACAAAGAGATCCCCGCCTATTTGTTGGTGAGGAATTTATTAGAATGATGTGAATCACTGTTACTTTGATGATAAATAGTATAATTATCTAGCAACATATCTCTAGTTAGTGTAGAATACCTCGTATTCTGTCGCTGAGTGGTAGAAATTAGGAAGGGCAATACTTCTTTTGTAGTATCCTTTAGTAGTGTTATTTTGACGACAATTTGTTTCAGTAGTGAAGTTATAAACTTCCTGTATACTATATTTGTAAATTGTAAATAAAACATACATAATATGTTGTATGTTTTAACTATTACCTTTTCGTCATCCGTTCCCTCACGAGTGAAGATCATAGCTCATTTGCATAAGGAATTCCTTTATGACATTCTACTGTCTGTCATTTGATGTTTATTTTATCATCTTCAATATGAAAAGTAAATATTTTGGGTATCAATGATAATCATGGTACTGACTAATAATAGACGATATCATTCATGCTAGTATCTTGAGCAGAAAATAACAACCATTTTTTTTTCTTTCTGGTACTACAGTTTTAACAGAAATTGTCATATAATTAAATTTTAAAGTTCCTGTACAAGTGATTTTAGATTTTTATAGAAATCGGATTGTATAAAAAGTAACAAGGGATTTCCTCGTCGTGTGCCTGTTATCGGATAGCAAGACTGGAACAAGCAAGGCGACATTATCAGGGCACGTGCGGTCATTGAACCCATTTTCCTACTTCAATGTACAGGTCACGCTCGCTTATCAGCTGATATGAGAATTTTCTTGGAAATATATGCGCGGATGTAGAGAGAACTGGATGCAGAGCTAAGCCGCCTAAAATATCTGTAATATTGCGTCTATTTGTCTCTACCTGAGGATTTAAAGTGATGTGGCGCATATTATTCTTTTATTCTTGTCCCAAAATAAATACAAATAGCAAGGTGGACAAAAACCGTGTAGAAATGAAAGTGATTTAAAATCAAAATATAATTTATTTTTCCAGTTCCAAATAGATATAAAATTAGACATTATCTAGAAGACGATGTTACAGGAAGCGACCAAGAAATTCAAACATTTTGCGGTAGATGAGGGCGAAATATAATAACTGCTACCTGGTTGGTATAAATCTAGTTTTATTACTAGAACTGCTAGCCGCTACAAATAACTTAATATTCATACATACATATATGCAGATATTTCGTAATAAGACAGTTCACGGTAACCCGATAAAAAACATTTGAAATGTGAATTGGTCAATCTGTTTGTACACGTATATACATATCTCGTATGTTAATCTGAAATGAGCACTTGTACACATTTACCTCTTAAGTGCAAATATCTAAGATTCTTTCTCAAGAGATCTCTGAATTCGAAACCCAATGATTATTTTACAGCTGACGTGAACCTCTATGTAAAATTCTTCGTCTGCATGCCACTTAAATAGCCACCATCTAAATAAGTGTGGACGACGTTAAAAATTCTAAAGTTGACGTTAATTTTCCATTGCCACTCAAGAACACCGATCGCAAAATACTGCCCGCAAGAAGCATCACGGAACGAAAGCCTAAGGGAATTATTTTACGGTTGGGAATGCTACTTCGTGCGAAAAATTATTTCTCACAAAAAAAATAACCACTTTCAAACTCAGTTCAAGGCTATAAAAAGTAATCATTGCCGTAAGTCTGTCATTGCATGTTTTGATATCGCGTGAGTGTTTTTGGTTTGATTTTACAAATTCCATCCACCTTTTCGACTTCCACTCATCATTGTTTTTTCATTCGAATTTGTGCTTTGGTTGCTACATTTAGGCTGATAAATCTGTTTTTTTTTTATCTTTTGAGAATTTCAGCGTTTGATTAATGTTGCTTTTCCTTCGTATTTTATTGCTTCTAGTATTATCACATTGAATGTTTATTTTTTATCATTGGAAAACTACTTCTAAATTTAAACTTCTTTAACTTGTACTTTATTTATAGCAGGATCACTGTTAGCATCATCATTCATCTTCATTTTGCCTCGCGTGCTTCCAGAGGCGATTACGCCTCTTTTGGATTCCGTTTATCACCGATAACATCGAATATACACTGCACGATTTCAACCATGCCCGATAAAATCCCTGGAACACGTTTAGGAATTACGCTACTTCTAACTAGATCGCGTGTTAGTGGCCTGAAGCTATAGGCAATAATATTAGGGGCTTGTATCGAATGTTGCTTTCGTGAAGATTAACAGGACATCCGTTGGTTTTAATAAATTTTTGGTAATGGTTAACGGCCAAATTTGATCACTTTCGTATTTCAAAAATGAATGTGATTTGAAAAGCCCTAACACCGGCCATTTGGATAGTTAAATGCTTAAAACTATAAACTGACCGGACAAAAATTCCAAAAAAGATTACAGAATTATAAAGTGTCAAGTGTCAACACGTTAACTCGATTCGAAGCCTTAAGCCGTGAATGCGATGATCTTGACAGCAAAAAAAATGTGATATGAAAAGGGTTTATCAAATTGGCGATCGTGTTATTCAATTCTGATTTAGACCTTTACAAAAATATGTTTCGTTTTCTTATTTTAAAAGCTCACTATAATTAAGCTCATTTATAATCAAGCGATTAACGCGACTTAATTTGCGTTGCAAACTACCCACAAAGAAGTATGTTCAATCAAAGAATTGAATTTGACTATTACCTAATTTAATCCTTGAAAACCAAGAAAGAAGCCATATTTCACACAAATAAAACGTTACTTTCGATTTACAGTCGACCGAACTTTTGAAATAACGGTTGAATTTTTTTTTAAATCGGAAAGCATTTTATCTCATAGGGCACGCTAAGTTCCCCCAGGGCCGTCACGGCTCCTGCCTCGTTCTAGTCAGTGGTCAAGGTATTTAAATTTTTTTTTAGTTACCAACTCAAGTTTCTACTTTACTGATTTTGATGGATAACTTTTTACACTGCCGTATTCATGTAGCAGGAATTGATTCTACGTGATTGATAAGTTAGGTTTTTTATTCTCGTTGCTAAGGGCAGTCTGGTATAGCAGATATAATATAGCATGTCGGCGCGCTATTTTAAAACTATGTTAAGTGATCGTGTATACGTGATTTATTACACAAGTGTACTATGATATGTCTTGGGATTAAAATAGGAAAATTTTTTTTGTTTATACCATTAATTGATTTTTTTACGGAGTGTGGATGTTTTCTTTGAATGTGTGCATTGTTCATGATATGTGTAGCATAGGTAATCTTACAGTATACATATATGTTATGCTATACGTATTTGTAAAATGTAACAAAATGCCACATGACGTACATAATTCCGAAGGGGTAGGCCGAGGAGTGTAGTACACTACTAGGAGTACCTACGTTTCACTAATTACGTTTATGGCTCACCATAGAATAGGTGGTGCGTCGACAGCCATTCACCGAGCATAGATCCCGTAAAAAAAATGAAATTTTTTGTAGACTCTCATGTCAAGTGATGGAGAATACATACAACATCCGAATTTCAGCAACCGAGTGCAAACTTTTGTATTATTATATTCGTTTTGTGAAATTGTTAGGCACAGTATATAGTAAGACTTACTACTAAGTCACAAAAGAAATCGTAATAAATTATAAAAAAGACAAGTCTTCCAAGTGTCGCGTTAGATCTTCTCAACTTTAATCGCATTCCGATCCGTCAGTAGATAAAATATGTATATTTGACTAAATGTAAGTGCCTTCGCAGGCTACAAAATAAACGTCTTTCATTTCAAGCACTGAGAGAAGACGCGATCTGATAGCATCTGATCTTAATCAGAGATACAGTCATGTTCAAGATTGAATATAGCTGTGAATAGATTACAAAGACTTCATACGACTTCACTTAGATGATGTGAATGTCCATATATTATATTATATAAAATATGCTGTTCTACCGTATCGCTTTTGCTTATTTCGTTTGTTTCGTAATGTTTTAAATGATTCACATAACATGTTAGGACCTGTCGACGTACCTCGAGGTATGAAGTGAGTCATTGTGGTTGGGGGTGTGGTCCGTGTGGTTAATCATTAGGTACCTACCTCGAATTACTAGATATTAGGTCATCAGCTGTTTGTCATCGATATATCGATTCGTGTAACCGTTTGCTTTATAAGCATTTTCAGAAATCTTCGCGAGAATATTATGATATGAAAAATTTTGGAAAATCTTTCGAGTACAGGGGAGTCAGGTGATGGGGTATGCTCCAAGCTCCCCATGATTACGGAAGACCCGTACCTACTAGTGGAACGTCACCCTACCGATTCCTAACATTGGGTGAATTATTCGTTGACTAAAAAATAATCTCAAAATAAATGAAAGTGGGCTTAACGCATCAATTTAGCTGATGAATTATATAAAAAATAACAATTTTTTTTCAAATAATTCACAATATGCTCAGTTATATAAAAAGTCTTTAAGGATGGAATTAAATTATATTCATAATATAAAAAAATACTACATTTTGAATGTTGCTTATCTTGATGTGTTTCGTATTTTATTTGACACATGATTTAAGTAAATATAGCAGCGAGGTGATTTGTAAAGTTGTCACCTATGTTTGTTGATGGTATCTGATGTGTGGCGTGTAATTTATGGGTTACATTGTTGCAAATATCAAGAAGAATTGGTCAGATATTATTTTGTTAGATTTTTAATTGTAGCGAACAGACGGACGACGAATACTTTGATCATGGCTTTAGAGATTTCTGCAATTCATTTTAAACTTAGTAAATGTCGCAGATGCTCAGTTGTTTTTAAAAAAATCTTTAGAAGTAACGTGCGTACCCCCTCCATTCTTTTCGATGTGACATATTGTTTTATAGTTTCAAAATACAAATCTGTATAATCTTATTCTCTTCGGTTTTATTTTCTCCAAATGTTCGCTGAAGTTCATAGCTGCGTGTTTTATAATCTGAAAAATGTTTAATTTCTAATAATTTGTGAAAGCTATTATTTTAATTATTTTATGGCTTTTTTTGTTGGAAAAAATATTTTAGTTAGATATATTATATTATACGTACCTACCATTTTTTAAATACCAGAAACATGTTTAATATCGAAGACACGTCAGACTTTGTGACGACACGATGGAAATCGAACAAATATTGATAACATTCGATTTGATTCTATAATATTTGCTAAAGATAAGTCATACGTACTAGCAATACTAGGTTACATTCCTCAGATATATATAAGTTCGACAAACATCGTGTTTGTTTGTTTGTCGTGTGGGTGTGGCAGGTTAACCTGAATCACCTCTATAGATATATTAAGTAAATAGCGAAATGTTTTATTGCCTTCAATTACATTTTTTTGATGTCCTTATTTCGTTTAGTTTAGTTTTGTAAATTTTCATTTCAAGAATTCACACCTTCAGTAAGATCAAATTGTTGTATTTTAACAAGTTAATGATGTTGATGATATACATGAAAAAAAATGTCAACATATCCGACGTTCGCAGGTGGACATAATACATACTTGCTTAAGTAACTCTTGATATATTAATGGTGAGCTTTATGGGAAAACTCCCCTTACTATATACACAAAATGAATAGAAAAAAATATAGGAAGTGTTAGATCACATTAGTAAAGAGAATTAATAACATGTTACTGTTCATTATTACATATTAAAATGTTATTGGCATTGTAAAGACTGCCTTTTGTTTGCTACATACATATTAAATGTGCAAAGCCTTTAACGTAATGTAGTCCAGAAAGTCGTAACTACTTAGAATTTATTTTCGACATATATTTATTTTTGAAACATATCAAATTTAAATATTCACTTTAATTAGGCACATGACGCACTATACACAATTTAAATTCGTACCTACATTTAGCCAGGAAATTGATATTTAATTTCGTGATTATATACGCGGTACCTACATACATATATTCATAGAACACTGTGTAATTATAGAATTACCCAATTCCTTTTTAACACCTTTTTTTATTGTCCCACTGTTGGATAAGGCTCCCGCGTACAATGGGAACACTTCACATCCTTAAAAGAAGTATATAGAGAAATGTAGTTCAAAGATTTTCACAAAATATTGTCTTCCTTTCGTTATTCTGGTATATTTGTTAACGTCTTTCATCATAAATCATTCTTATAGTTACTTATCATGTAGACAAAACAACGTGCAAGGATTCCAACATCGAGAAACCTACAAGTATACGCTATTCCGAGTTCAGTGACTCGTAATTTCTACAGTTGAAAAAATTAGAACCAGATATGACGAGAGCAATATTCTCTGATTGTACTGAGCACGTGACACGTCGCGCGGCTTCGTGGTCGTGAAGATTTACTGGCAAATACCTGCAATCCAGTTTTATCTTAGAAGAGAGAAAAAGAATGTAGTTTAATGTGAGTAGATGAAAGAACAATGAGTTACATTTGGTTTAATACCGAATAAATGGCTATTTGTGCAAGATGTTGCAAATGTATTAAGATGCAACTGTTTTATTTTATAATAAAATAAATGGGATAATGTAGTCAAAACTTAATGAAATATTGTTACCTATAAATAATTTGAATCCGTGCCTTTATATTATAAAAAATAGTTTTTTTTTTATCAAATTCTAAACAGTTTTTCTTTTTAATTATAGTAATAATCGACCCGTTATAATTTCATTGTTGGTATATAGGTCATTAATTTGAAGAGTTTTTTAACAATATTCTAGAACACTCAATATTACCTATATTATATACATAGGTACATCGGAATGCTCCTGCCAAGGAGAGTAGGCAGAAAATAACTTTTTTTATAGAATTAGAAGCGGTATGCAGACTTCCTGACCTCAAACGATCACTTCATTGACAAACATCTGTGCCAATCTGAAACGCGACTAAATATTTCTTTGGGTGTCCATTCAGTAAATTTGAAAACCAGGACACATGAAAACAAGCATTACCATATATTCCAAGTTTCAGAGGGATTCTTATTTCTCATAGGAATAGTTTACATGAGAAACATTTGAATACACTTCTTCTTTTTCCTTGTTTTTAAATAATTAATTTAAAACTTGCTATCATCTTACAAAAAAATTTCTAAGGTGTGTGAAAGTCTGCCAACCCGCACTTGGCCAGCGTGGCAGACT
>DWDT01002860.1:0-13105 GCA_018245595.1 Microceris scylla | reverse complement strand
GAAATAATATTGGCCGATCTCCGTCCCCTGCTGCTGCACATAGGCCTCTCCAATAGCATGCCACTGACCTCGATCTTCAGCACTTGAGATCCAATCGAAATATAATATTGGTACATTTTGAATACTATGCAAGTTTTATTTCACATTATTCCAATAAGTCCGTAAATGGCAAAATTAGAAAAATTTTTAAAACGTTGGGAATACGTTACTTAGAGATATGAGTATATGTAGTCTTACCAGGTATTGATTTGATTTGCCTCTTAGAACTTGGACTAGCATTTAAAGTTATGTGTTTATTTGTAGACTATTTTATGTAGAAGTACTTTGTTGTTTATTGATACACACAAAATTCAATGTCGAAACGATATAATCAAGTATCAGCAGATGGGTACATACAAATTCTATACTGAAAAGAAAATACACGCTTTAGACCAAATTGGCAAGCAAAGAAAGTTTACAATATTTTAGTGAGATTTTCCAAAACAACCATATGTTCACTTGCTCAAAAAATAAATCGTTAATTGTTTTTTGTGTCAAAATATTTCCAATTTATCATTATGCCAGCTTCCTTAAGGGATACGCAAGAAGCACCCAATCCCAAATACCTCTATCCTTGCCGACCTGTCGTGCGTCTTTAAAATACATCACCCCCTTAAAATTTAATAAAAAACCCTAACTAAATGTGTCTCAATATAAAACCGTGCCGCGCGGCGGTGCGCAGGAGCACGTCGCACGTGGTGTTCGTGTGCGAGGCGAACAGCGCGGAGTCGGGCGGCGCGCGCGGCTCGCTGCACTCCATCCGGCGCGGCTCGCTCGACGTGCGCTCCGTCGCCTCCGACGGGCTGCGGCGCACCTCGCTCGCCAAGCTGCAGGGGCTGCCGCTCGAGGCGCCCATCACTAAGGTACTTCAGCTTACACAACAACTTATTACTACAATATACGTGTGCTGCCATTTATCGGTGTTTTGTCGGTTTCTTTTTTATTCGTCATAGGCAAAAGTTTAGCGTGGTCTGAATGATGAAAAGCGATTGGACGGCTGAAGAACCAACAGGCCTGCAAATGCCTCTAAACCCTTGCTTTGATACCTCTCAGATTGTGCTTTCAGGAGAATATTAGTGCAGACGAAATTCTTGGTCCTAAAATATAATAATACCTGCCAATTGACATCGTTTTATAATACAGCTGCGTAAATCGAACGTCATGTATGATGTACGTACAAATCCTTACGGATGATAAGAATGTGATTGAAATCTCGCCGTGACCCAAATCCGAAGGAGCTCGAGCTTTTGTTTTGGTTATAAGTCAAGCCTTTGTGTTGTCGGGACAGTGGATGGAGGGAGTGAGTAATCCGCGAACCAGTTTATCATACCCTCATTTTGAATGCGAAATAGACGAGACGCGAACAATAGAGAGTGTACAACTTGGTTATGACCTTGGGAATGCTTTGTGTTCGGGACTAAGGAGGGATGAAAAGAAGGGAAGTTATGCCGTGAATCCTTTTAATTTTGATTTCGAGAATATTTTGTTCGGGAAGAAATGCGGAAAAAGTTATTCAAGAATGTATTGCGCTGGAGTGGTAGCAGCAGAAGGGCAAGTTATTCCATCGGTATTCTGAATAAAATGCTTTGTGAAAGAAGAATATTAAAAACATAGTATCGTTATTATTTCGCCTTGTATTATGTTGCATCAAGCGTCGGACGTGAATGTCGAGACCATACAGTTGACATCGTCGCTGCATGTTGTTTCCACAAGTGTATTGTGTTGGAGCGCTTCCTGCTGCCATCTCTCGTATACCTACTTAACGTTCTTTAATATCAATCTATAAAAACCAGCGTGTAAATACCAGTTTGTAAATACCATTAAATGAGCAAAGAAAATAATCAATAAAGTCTATATATATAAACTTAGTAAAGAAGTTAAGTTTACGTAATTTTCTTAATTTTATAATTACGTCAAGTGTCATCAATGTTCTCCCACTCAAGTGCCAAATTATTCCAAGAACAATTGAGTCATAATTTATGTTCAATTGTTCTTTTATTGACCGACATCAACAAGTTTTTCTTTAAAATCACTTTAATATCAAATTTTCTAACCAAATAAATTTACAACAACTATATATATTTGACACGTACCGACCTTCAACCAAATGTATCAAAACAATTCACTGTATTAAACTTTTATTGCCCATTATACATATATTACTATTTATATAAAATAATGGTATTTATAATTCACATCGTTCATATAGATAAATTCATGCCAGTCCATCGGGCTGTGTTGTCCCAAGAAAGAACGTTTCAAAATTTAAATTTATTTCCAGTGATTTTATATTGATTTGTTTTTATTCTATATAACAATTGCATAACTCCTTAAACAGGTTTTTTTAACTGTATTCAGCTGGCTGGCATTACTTTCTAAGCCACGTTTAAAAAAAGTACATTTTGTTTCAGGTCATTTCACTCCTTTCTACAGCGACAGAGGGCGCTCCGCCCTCTACGGTGGCGTGCATAGAGAGGGCTGTAGACATGCTGCGTACATCGGAGCTGTACTCTCCACAAATGAGGGAGGACCCTAAGCTGAGGGCCGAGGATCCCATCGCCACCGATCTGATTGGAGCTCTGCTGTCTGTGAGTACTTTAAAAACTTTTTTGTGCTTTCTACTACAAACCTTTCGCAAATGATGGATAGTAGGTACTTACAAAAAAACATACAGAAAGTTACGCCTAAAGACAAGTTATTAAAAACCATTAATTATTAAAAAATATTGATTTAGTAAAAACAATAATCCTCCAATTGAACTCTAGGAGTTATCGTTTTTAAATGTAACGCAAACTACATTTATTGACTGCTTGAAAAACTCATGATTGTTTTCGTTCAATTTAAAAAAATAGATTAAACAGATATTTTCAAACGTTGACTATTTTGGTTGCGAAAAGAGGACAGCGTGAAAATTGTCTACTATGAAACATGCATAGTTCTAAAACGGTTGAAATATAGCCTAATTTGTGAGATAAGTGAAAAACACGAGAGTTCGAAACAAGTTGTCCGATTTCGCTGCTAATTTTCAACGCAACCCACTCAGGAACATAGCCGTAGTTATCCTTCAGTGAATTGAATTTGAAACGATTCGTTCGTAACTTTATATCCATTTGTATCAAACATATAAACGTAACATCACGCCTGTAATCCCCGAAGGGGTAGACAGAGGAGTGTAATATACTCCCACGTTTCAACGGTTATTAAAAATATTATAATATTAGGATATTATTGTTCTCGAGGTATAAGTTAAGACGCATGAATATTTTTAACGGTGAAAGATGTTAAGGGTTGAAAAGAACATAAAATTTATAAGTCCTATATCGTGGTATATTTATTTTTATGTGTTTATTTATCTCATTGCACACAAGACAAACAAATTTCTCAAAAACGGAAGAAATATTCTACTTAATTCGTAAAGAAAGTTCCAGAAACATAGTATACACAAACGTATCCTGTAATATTGAATGAAATTTAATAGTAAACATTTTTATTTTCTAAGACTGCTTACCATTTTCAAACTTAGACCCTTTTGTGTACTAAATTTGTAGTAGCTAATATAGAGAAAATATTTTATTTAAGTAATAAATTTACATTTTTTTAAGCAATAAGTTTGCAAATATTTATCTTATATATACATAGAAGTGAGCGTGTTAACATTTATTTTGGCAATAATACGATGTCTACTAACCTTATAATATTTATCTGTTTATGATCCTGTTCGGCCTGGAAAAGCGGGAGCAAGTGAACACAAACCTTTATTTTATGGTAGGAGGTTTGGAATTAAGTCTGTCTCTCTCCACTCTCATTGACTGTCTAACTCTCTAATCCGTATGTCGCTGGCTGATTAGTGCGACATTGGACGTAATACGTAGTAACGCTTATTGTATTTTGGACAAACTTCATTTTCGGTAACTGAATATTATATATTATCTGTATGCTAATGCACGATGCACATCTACTTTACTTATTTTATGTCAGTTTTTCGTCGATCTCTGCGTATCCTGTAAAGGATCTCACTTGATAATATTAATAATAGCATCTACTGTAGTATCATATCCTATACTTTTTAGTGCCCTATATGTGTAGGTATGTAATGTAGGTATATATGAAAAATATCGAACAAAAACCTCGATTATCTGTCTCACCTTTGGCGTACTAACTTCCGAACTGTGCATCGTGCATTATTTGCAATAATATTTAAATAAATTTTCTTATACAGGTTTAAATAATTATATAATACTTGAATTACGTGCCACATTAAATTACTTTGTTATTCTACGGTAAGCCTGGGAATTTAAATAGATAACTGCCTCTAGCAACATTATTTTGTAACTCAATAAGCAATTAGCATATATCTACATAAATCATTTTGAATTTCGAACAAAAGAACATTAGAATAAATATATTCAAATTTATTTCGTTCACTTTAAATCGTCTTTTGTTCGAATTTCAAAACTGCATAAAAGCGTTAATAAGTGTAAAAAAACAAAAATTTAAAACTTCAGCTATCAAAATGTTGTTTGTCCAGATATCTTTTAAACTAATAAATCCTACTTCATATTGTAATATTCTATTTTCTCTGCAAAACTAATAATTAATAGACGCAAGAAGGCCATATCAGATTAACACGTCTCAGCTTTACCACAACTGTGCTTGAATGTACTTCAGCTCCAGGTGCGTTAAGCTCGTGTGGTAACACATTAAAAGGCATAAAACTAGCTTTCTTTAGTACGAGAACTTGATGTAGAATGAAGTCGGTTGTATCTGTACCTCTGTCACTAAAACCACGTGCTCATTTAGCGATCTAACTACACTCGCATGCGCGGTACAATTAGTTCACGTAGAACTGTCCTCATGTCGAACTTTAGTGAGAAATGCATAGACAACATATTTTCATCATGTTACATGTATGTAAATGAAATACGTTATTATTATTATTGTTACTATATTTGATAAGGATATATTAATATTTTTTTGCAGCAAGGACCCACCAACGTGCTGTCATCGCGGCGAAGCAGCAACGACTCCACTGTCGTCAGATCCCAAACCAATAGAACCAATATTAAGCACAAGGTAAGTGTCAAATTCAAATTTGGCGCTGAAAAAAAATTTGTAATTAAGTAGGTATATGTGAATAAATCTTTTTTTTTTTGTATGAAGTAATATTATTATATTTAAGCAATTTGCATTTTTCCAGACATCCGGCCAACTGCGCGAGCTGCTGGACACGGCGCTGAACTGGGACTTCGAGATCTTCCGGCTGGAGGAGCTGACGCGCGGGCGGCCGCTGGCGCACCTCGGGCTGGCGCTGATGGCGGGCCGCTTCGACGTGTGCGCGGCGCTGGAGTGCGACGAGCGCACGCTGCTGCACTGGCTCACCGTCATCGAGACCAACTACCACGCCGTCAACACCTACCACAACTCCACGCACGCCGCGGACGTGCTGCAGGTGCGCCCCCACCCACTACCCATAATACGACAATCATTATATCTATAAATATCAACTTATATTATTATTTCCTTACGTATTAGTTAGTTCAAACTTCCAATGCGCCTAATTTACTAGTGTCAGCTACGTTTACCCTGGATACCAGATATTCCATCTTACGATTACTGTCCACAATTTCATATCGGTTCTGCTTACGTTGATGTCGTATTTCGGTATAGACGGTACGGCGACAGAGTAATCTATCAAAAATAGTAACATAAAACTTAAGTGAAATTAATAGCTAGTGTTGTCTTATTCGCATCGTGGATGCGTTCAGAGAGGAGCCGTGTACGAAGGCAGAAGGGCTCGTAACAGTGAGTTGTAATACCGTGTGCAGGCGGTGGCGTACTTCCTGGAGAAGGAGCGGCTGAAGTCGCAGCTGGAGCCGCTGGAGGCGGCGGCGGCGCTGCTGGCGGCGGCGGCGCACGACGTGGACCACCCCGGCACCTCCTCCGCCTTCCTGTGCAACGCGCGCCACCCGCTCGCCGTGCTCTACAACGACGTCTGCGTGCTCGAGTCGCACCACGCCGCGCTCACCTTCAAGCTCACGCTCAGTCAGTGCCCTATCGCCTCTATCTCTACCTCTACCTCGCACCTAACACTCGCACTACAATACCCCTCTCGCTCGCACATACAATGCCTCTCTCGTTCACGCGTGCAATGCCTAATTCGCTCGCGTATACTATGCAATGGTTAATTATAGTCAGAACTTCTGCATTGTTCTGCTAGTACTGATTACGTTCACAGCCCAATTCATTTGTATAAAAAACGATTCCTGTCTTTCAATAAAAAATATGGATCGAATTTTTCATGTCGCTTTTTATAACAATTACCTAATAACTATCATCATCAATAACCTATTTATCATTTCACTATTAGACAGAATTGTCCTGTCCAAATCAGAGAACTTAAGACCATGCCTTCATCTAATAGGTTCCTTTATCTAACCCGCTTATCGCATAGATAAATAACAAGTGTTCAAAATTTGGAAATCGACGTAAAAAAAAAAAGAAAGAAGCAAAACAAATTAATCGTCAATTTCATGTTACGTTCAGATGACGACCGCGTGAACATTTTCAAGAATCTCGACCGCGACACGTACAAGACGGTGCGCCACAACGTGATCGACATGATCCTCGCCACGGAGATGACCAAGCACTTCGAGCACCTCGCCAAGTTCGTCAACGTGTTTTACGCGAAGAGCAGCGGCAGCAAAGAGGACAACATGCACACTGATGTGAGTCAACCTGTGCGTTTTATATGTGACCCTGATACACATGGTAGGAAATTACTTATGTTACACGCAGTCTATGTGGTCAGAAGATATGGCAGGATAATGCTTTTGCAATACGATATCAAAATTAGAATTGAGGCAGTCTCTTCTAGATATGATTTCTAACTAATTTGAGATTCGTCTAAGATTTCCATTGGAAACACTTGAAGCCCTCAAATCTCTTGGTTTATTAAAGCTTAAGTCGTGAAAATAAGGGTGGAATTCAAATGAGGAATGAAAAAGATTCTATCTTTATTGTATCGCAAATTGCCGTAATGTACATTTTGAAGGTAATTATTAACTTAGACATATTTTAATTATAGGAACCACTGTCGCTAGACACAACTGCATTATCGTTACCAGAAAATGTTGTTTTGGTGAAGAGGATGATGATTAAATGCGCTGATGTCTCCAACGCGTCGCGACCTCAAAAGTTCGCTTTCGAATGGGCGAGAAGGTGAGATATATTTGTGATTTTTAATAAAAGTTTTGAATTCCTTCTTTGGGATACCATGGGGTTTGGTCTTTTGATTGAGTTGGAATTTTATAGGTAATCATACAAAAATTGCTTTTTCTCAGAATCGCAGAAGAATATTTCCTGCAGACAGACGAGGAGAAGGCTAAAGATTTGCCGGTCGTGATGCCGATGTTCGACCGCGCCACGTGCTCCATCCCGCGCTCGCAGATCGGCTTCATCGACTACATCATCATCGACATGATGGAAGCCTGGGCAGGTTCGTGACCTTTAAATTTTACTGCTTAAAATTTTTTTTGGAAATTCACAAATTCATAAATTCTAAAGAGACTCGATTTAAGACTGACGCAATCAGTTTTATCGCAAGACCTATCGGCAAAGAACGGTGTCGAAACGGCTAGCTTATGTTTGAATGGTTTCGAAAGCGAACGGTCATCGTACTACGTACCCGTCGAGGGTAGCTAGAGTCTTAAGTGTAGACATACACATAAGGGCAAGGTGGCACACAATAAGCAAGGGGGTACCGTTGCAGCGTTCATCGACATGCCGGAGCTGGTGAGCCACGCGCGCAGCAACCACCAGCGCTGGCGCGAGCTCGACGACGCCGGCGTCACCACCATCGCCGACGTCAAGCGGGCGCAGCGCACCCCCGCCCCCGCCGCCCCCGCCGCCCCCGCCGCCGCGCCCGCCACACCGGCGCCCGCCGACGAGTAGGCGCGCTCGGTCTCCCTCGGACCTGCGACCTACGATATCGGACCTCGCAACACGCAGCGACCATCACCACGGAATGACACGATGGGCCAGGGACCTAGCGATATGGTTGGTAACGATTGAAGTCATCGAAAGGTTCGTACGATTGTTTGTTGTTTGACAAGGCAACGCTAAACATTTAAAAGAAACCCACAATTATATCGACGGACACATTGTGTAGATCTAAAATTTTTCAAGCCAAGTATTTTCTAGGCGATTACAGTTTAATTTCGTTGTATAATGTTTATATTGATGATCTATGGAAGGTAGCCATGGAAGATGCAGCATTAAGCGAACATCGTGTGGAACATAATTTTTATACTATTTAAAAGACAGGAGCGTCCTTAATACGAAAATGATACAAAGTATCTATTCAACCCAGTAATGAGCGCTCTGAACGGAAGCTACGATCACATAAAATCTCAAAATGTTATTAAAGCGATCTCGAAGCAAATAATTCAAGATGGAGGATCTTTCAGAAATTTAAGGAACAAAATGTGACGAAAGCTGCTATTTTGGCTACGCCAATGATTTTCTGTAAATCACCTTTTGAACTGACGAAAGTTCATTCTATGATTTAACGTTCTATCGGCTTACATCTATGAAAAATAAATATTTAAAAGAAAAACAAAATAACAAAAAAGATTCGTGTGTTTTAGGTTACGTGTTAGAACATAAATATTTTTCTTTTTAAAGTAACATCAGCGCGAGAATCAATGTATTGAGTGCATTTGGATGTCAACGTAAAAAGTCTGAAACGGAGCGGCGGCCGCGCGCCCTCGGCTCCGAGTATACGCTTATTTTATACTAATTATATCCGTGTTAATGTGAATAACATTGGAATTATCAATGTTAATATCTACTTTTTAGGTATTTGTATTAGTTAATATTGAATTCTATATATGTGTGTTAATATAAACGTACCTTTCTACTTGTCGAAAATGTCATAACGGTACCTAAATGTTACGCGATTTATATTATCACCTTTATCAATAAATATATAATATTTATCTTGAGGCATATTGTATGTGTACAGCTATACCGATTTCTTTAGTTGCCATTAAAACGGGTATTGTAGGTTTTACGTAATTTACAATGAAATCACGCGTCGATGAAAGCTTCCTTTTTTGAATCGACCGTTGTTTTGATTACAAACTCCCTGTACTATTGTCACTTTCTCAAAACATGTCATTTGATTTTTTAAATACACGTCCGAGGCCACAACGTTACAGTTACTAGTACATCAGAACTAACTCTGCATTGTACGTCAAAATTATTTATATTTAGTTCCGTAACCGTTCGTCATATACGTTTAATTTACACAATTTTATAACTATCTACTTACTACTATCAGAAAGTTTACATTTTTTATGGTCTAAAAATTTAATAATTGGTCCACATATATACTTGAGCTTTCAGAGGATTCCTATTTTTATACTAACTTTTTTATAGTATCTATTTACCGGATTTTCGGCCTGGTCATATCAAAATTCCAAATTTTTTGAACACTTTATAAACTTTTTGTATTCTTCGGAGACCTACTGACTAGACCTTGAAACTTTTCTTCTCGGCAGGATTTATGTTATAACAGTTTAATTACATTCTATATGTATATAACAAATATTTAACGTAAATTATATAGATACATACAATGATTGTTTAGCTCTTAAGCTGACGGCCGACAAGTATCATTTCAACGCGTAGTACCAAATTTTACTCATTATTAGACGTAAATCGTCCCAGATCCCTACCCACACGTCAGATATGACGTTAAATCGTAACTTGTTATAAGTAATGTAACATACAATATCATTACATTACACTGAAATGATAAATGTCGCTCGCCGCCCCTTTATGTCTTTATTCAAATAAGGTATATAACATTTAGAATGACTATTTACTATTACTATTACATGTAGCTATGTATTCGTCTATATGACGCTGGTATAATAAGTAACTTATATACAGTAGATTAATACATATTTGAGATGGTAAGAATACGCTTTCTTGTGCTCAATGTGAATACATAACGGTCTAAATTTAAATTAATCATGTAGACATCGCCATGTTTTAAACCAACTCTTAATTATTATTCTTTATATTTTCATGTTTAATATAAAGTTATATTAATTCATTATATGTATGTAATTTTAGGACACGTTATTCAAATCTCATAATATATTATGTAATGTATGTGTTTAATGCGACTATTACCAAAATGTATGTAGGTACTACGTGTTTGCATATTATACTTACTATTTTACTGTGTAGGTATCAAATGTCACGGATAAAAATTTAATTTGCTAGTTAGCTCAATTTGTTTAGATCGCAAATAATTATAATTATTGATGTAATTAATTCGATGTTGGTTTAATGGAAAGTGTAATATTTAATTGTGAACGTGCATTGTATGTGTTATGATTAAAACAATATGATGATCCCACTTCATACTTATAAACGAACGCTACTTGTATTGGTATAAAAATTAACAATAGTTAAGTGTTATTTGATGTAAGAAAATATTTTAAATATATTAGAGGTTTAAGAGCATTTTCTCTTATTCGAGTAATTTAAAGAAATAATCTCAAAATATCTATAAAAAGATTTTAAATTCGATGCTAGGCCTCTTGTGCCAGTATTGAATACCAAGTCCAAAAGAATATTTCGTAAAGTCAAAATATTGTTATGACGATATAATTATATAATATGTACTAACTGATTTTTACTATAAGTAGTGGCCGTTTAAATGTACATAAAAATCGTTCATTCAACGGTTCGTCTCATAAATTGAGATGTTGAATGATCGAATGATGAACAGTCGAGCGGGACCCATAAGTCCGAAAACTCGTCGTCGCAAGCACAGAATGGTGTATCTACCAGTGACGCACGCGGTGTACAATATGTCGAGTGCGTGGTAACTACTTTAATGTATTATTCACATCTAAATGTAACCCAGTGTTTTAATTTATGTTAAGTTTAAGAGGTTTGATAAATATAGAGGGGGCTGGTCCCCGTTTTGTGGTTATAGATAGCATTGTTGCAAGTTTTATATGCAAAGAATTATATGCGTTGTATAAATATCAACTAATTTAATGTTATCGTACTTATATCAAATGTAAACATTTCCATCAGAGGTGGATTTAGAATTTGTCGCTTTAATTGTTAAAAATCTAACTGCACTCTAATGTTTACCTCAAAAATAGTGTCTGCAATACATAACTGCAGATCGTAAATTGCATAAAGTATAAAAAATGCCTAAGACATTTTTATATCGGCTGTTTTTGTTTTCATTTCTTTATTGTTCAATTAATGAAATGTTTAACGATAAAAAGATAAATAACGTCATTATTGCACAAAATAATGCGTTACTGCAAATAATTTGCTATTGCCAATTGTTTAAGTTATAAGATTTATTATTTCTCTGTCAAAACTTGAAAAAGCCGAACTTGTCAGATATATCAGGTTGTATTTACAGAATAAATACACCATTGTGAAACGACGGAAATTTTTGTTGCAGTAATCTGCGTAATGTATATTGCGTTCACAAACACGCGTTTCGCGCCAAATTGGAATGTTATTAAAACAATTTCAAATAATTGGCGGGTAAACTACGTTGACCGTTCAATATGATTATGATTAATGATTTAATTTTGTCAGTCTACGTGCTGTTAATAGATAAATATTCTCATAAATTGATGTCTAATATTATCACGATAACACCTCGTTTAAAAATGAAACCAATATTGCAATGTAAATTTCATTCGTTTTGAAATATTCAGTACCAAAAGCAAAGACGGTTTTGGTTAAGTTACATGTTGAAACAACAAAAACATTTACTTCACAAAAGAGATATTTGCGACTGCAAAATAATTCTTTTAAATTTAACTTAAGCAATTCCTTTAAATTTATGCATATTGAATGTATTGTATGTATGTCTCTTTTCAAATAATACGAATGACATTGATAAGTGTTGTAAATAAAGAAATACGTACAAAAATAATTAGTATCATTTAAAAATAATATACTTCTTTACTGCTACGCTAAAGATTTCAAAACCTTTATCATTCAAAGTACTACGCCTCACCTCTACAGTTTCGCTGCAAAGTATTAACAAAGAAATAATTTACTTGGTGACAAACCGCTTTAATACTTATATAAGTGCGTTCCTCCATTTCTACAAATGGATTAACGGATTTTCAATGAAATATTAATTACTGTTTAGTTTTCTTACAAAACTTGTCATTCTTTTAACGGTTATAAATTTGAAATTATTTATACACTTACATGAAGTCTAAAAGTGAGATATTAGTAATCTCTAGCGACATAACTAATTTGCTAATAGCCTCCTTCACTTTGTATAGTTGACATATTTTATGATACACTAACTTACGACAGACTTTTTAAAAATGTGGAATCCTTTAATGATCTAATGCCAATCGAGTTTCAGCAAGTAAAAATTCCGCGGCTTGTATGAAGCACTCGGCACTTATTTTCATTAATGTCAGAGCGATTTTATTAACATACACACGCAAAAACACTAATCTGGGGCAAAAACAAATGCATGTATCGTAAAACATTTTATTATAAACAATAATTAAAAAACATACTTTATACAGGTTGTCTTTGAACAGACAACTTATGGCGGAAATCCTAAAGAGACGAAAGACTACCGTCGCACTCAACAACGGTTCGGAAACGAGGCGCCATTTGTATACATAAATTCAGTTGTCTATGGTTTTTCTTTATTATTGCTTCTTCAAAATTATCTTATTCATGTACTTAGAGATTAATAAATTAATCTTTATGTACATGAATAGAATAATTTCGAAGAAGCAAAAATAAAACAACGTTGTCCGCAAATTATTTGCGGTCAACATTGATACTCGATTACATATACCTAACAAAGCAAATAAAATGAATACGGAATCATTTTTACTAACATTTTATATGTACTATATGAACAATTACTATAACCGGTTCTATATTGTCATAAATGATATAATTTTGAAATACCGTCGTTCATTCACATAAAAAAAACAACTCGGACTCGTTCGTCCGTAACTTTTCTTCATCAAATTAC
>DWDT01002859.1:0-13109 GCA_018245595.1 Microceris scylla | reverse complement strand
GATTATATATACACATTTAAATTTCATTATTCCAGGAAAACATGTACACATATTATGTATGTACATAATCATATACATAATATGTATATTGTACTTATCTGTTTATTAATCCTCATTAACGTAGAGGATATTATTACTATTATATCGTCATGCGAAGTCCCTTATGATGCAAGCAAAGAAAATAGAGTGTCAATTATCTCCATTCCTACAGACCTGACGCTCTTCTTTACATTCATAACTCTTCAGTTATAAACACAGATCCAGAGAGGTGCCGGGAATGAGTACACAGTGCAAAAACATTCACTATTCCTAGTAATGTTGAGAGATTCTTTCATTAAATTATGAATGCAACAAGGCGCACAGCCTTTCAGACTGATACCTGCCTATTACGCAAATGATAGCCTTTTTGTTTGCATTTGAGGTCTTGTTATCCGCTCAAATACAATAATTAAGTGCTGCGCAATTGCGTAAATGCAACCAGTTATCGGAAGCTACTGTGCCGGATCTAGGGTTGGTTCGTCGGCAAAGAGCACTCCTATATAATTAATAAAAGTATCTCCAGAACTTTATTTACTTAGTGCTTTTATCTCAGTTATAATTGCGTTAGAAATATTAATCATTTTTTTAAGTTCTACACTGGTGTATGACAATAAGCTTACCCCCTATTGTATAGCGAGACGTAGAATGTAGGAGTGTTCTACGTTGCTCTGCCTACATCCTAGGGGATTGCAAGCGTGATATTATGCTTTTTAAGTCATATTTTAATAACATTGACTTAATTCATAGCACGAATACATTTTAATGTTAGTTAAAATGTTTCAGAGAGTAATTTTAATTCGAATCAAATATTAAATGTAAATATCGAGAGTGAGCAAAAAATTTAATTAGTATTTAGGTATTATAATGGCGATGGTGCTTATTGGGGGACTGAAATAGACTGATGATGATAATAATTTAAAAAAATACTGAATTTGCACTCATCCAAAATCTCAATATTTCTCGCTTTTTAATTAAATATAGGAAGACACAAAGTCTTTTCAATACTAACTGGCTATGTAGGTACCAACCCTGTGGCTAATGCTTCAGTAAAGCTATATCTTAGTGGCCACATTGTCCATAACGCCCTAGCCACGCCCACCAAATGCCCTGTAAAACCTTTAATTACACGCCTGAAATGAACGTTTCGAATGTTTGTTGAGACCAATCACTTATTCTGTGCAGTCGATACTTGCAAATGTATGTAATTATCACTACGATTGACGAATTTTACGTGAAGGAATGTCTAAGGTATAAATATTAACTACTACAAAAACTAAGCTTAGGTAATGAAAATGGCAATAAATTAAGCAATTTACTTAACAGCGCGTTACAAGATTTAATGCAGTTAAAGATTGGTAAAGAGTATGCAAATATAACTATCAATCCACGCAAACGTTTCAATATAAATTGGTGTTAAATTGAGTGTAAAAGTCTGTATCAGCGGTAACACTACTGTCATAGACTACGCACAGCCAATCAGAATTTTCGTGACCGACATGGTTACCAGCCTATTTATCCTTAATCTTTAGATACAAAATAATAATTAACGTATGATATGGCGTCACAAAAATTGCTTGTATTAAATATCGGGTCTTAATGTTTGAGACACAATATTACCAATTATCGTAATAAACGACCAAAGTTATATTTAGTAACCGCAGTTACAATCAAAACGATATAGATCGGGCAAATACTAAGACAGATGAAATTTATGTAGAGCGTGACATCGTAAATTAAAGCGTTAAATCGGCACCACAGAGTAGAGGTAATACAGTAGTTATATTACCTATCAGTTACAAATACATAAAATAAACATAAATTTACAGCACAGTCGTAAAGCCAGCACCGCAATTTGTCACCAATCCACTCGACTACACGGTTTTATGGCGTTTCACAGCAGCGCCATAAACTAATAAAAGTTGGAAGTGTGAACAACCAATGGATAATGAACTTTTATTGGTCAGTTTTACAACGTCCCTCGGCGATGCTGAGGGGCGCATCATAAATGGTCGTAGACTGAACACAGATTTAGCCATCAGTACCTACTTAATTTAATGCTTTGGAACACTGGTGACAGAAATGGCAATCATCATCAACCCTTTTATGATCCATTGTCGGACACGGGTTTCCTCTCAGAATAAGAAGGGTTGATGGTACCACGGTGGAACCATGATGGCCACCTGCAGGTATGAATGGTATAGTAATGTTGATAATTATGCAATCTCAGTAATACATATTTCATATTAATATTGAATTGGATATGAGAGTAGATATCCAAAAACACCCTTTAGATTAAAGTTAACCCTCTGGAGACTGCAAGACACAGGATAATTTATAATATTCTGCTAGACTTGTGAACAACACAATGTCTAATAATATGTAATAAGAAACTGCACATGGAAATAGTTACTTTTGACATCAATTGATTGCATAATTTGAAATTTTAGAACGAGTAGGTACTAATATTGAACATATTATATAAAATATTTGAAGTAGTTACGTTTTTAATTGGTCATAGTCAGGCCATATTTACAGTTTTAGTTCGACAAATTTTTGCTCGTTTACTATTTCATAACAGAAGGAGCTCAAATGTAGTAAGCTCTAATAATTTAATAGGCCATCTAAATCTTTATTGTTTATGACTATTGTAAGCTGACTAGTAAGTTGTACGTGGGCAATACTGTCATATCTCTTGCGGTATTCCTCATAGATATGTATTGCAGTAAATGTGTAATTCACATAGAATTATCGGTCCCCCTGAACATGCACATATGAACTCAACTGAAGAAAAATATAAAAACTGTCCTAGCTGACAGCATGTAATCGATTCTATTTATCCACAGAAATAGGAATAATAACTTCCATAGTAACATCTACCATCCAACATTGCGACCATATGACTGTCTATTGTAACTACCTACCTATTTTTCATGTAATTCTACAACCAAGTAAGTACTTATACTAGATATAATTCACGCATTATTAAAACACATAAAATTTAAATACATAACTTGGGTCCTGAACACATAAATGTCGTAAAATAAATGAAGTGGCTACTGAACAACCACTATGTTGTAAACGAATTAAGCCCGTTACATCAGGCAACAAGTTTGTATGCAGAGTAACTGATGAATTATTTAGTATTCATATCATACAAATTCTGTAAAATTGTGTTAATTTATAAATATTATACCTATATGTAATTCAATATACCCATGTTTCTATGTTTGGAGACAAAAAAATTCTACTGACGTATTTAGGTGCATATTGATAATATAATCGTTTAAAATATCGTTATTTTCAAAATGTTATGACTTTCAGAAGAACCTTAGTCGCCATTCGAATTTTAAATCAGATAAATTGATTCAAAACTTTATATGGAACATTCTATTTAAGTAACAACGTGTAGAACTGTTAAGGAAAAAGGATAAAGGTTAAACATTGTTCTACATTCCATTGTTCTTTTCACGTTTCCGTTCAGAGTTTATCCGCAGAGTTAAATGGTATGGTGGTTATATTTTCGACGTCTTATTATATTTAATTTTTATTTTTAAATATAACATCACGCCTTTACTCTCCGAATAGTTAAGCAGAGGAGTGTAGTACACTCCCACTTTTCATCTATTACCGAGCACAAATCTAGACTCCGAGCCATTACTAGAAATTTCAAGATAGAAAATTCTAATAGCACTCGACCCAGAAAAGTGAAGTGACAGTGGGCTGGTCACGACTGTCACAGAACTGATAGCCGCTGGAGCAGACGTGTTCTGGAGTGGAGACTACGACTTGGCAAACGTAGCGTAGCCTCGTAGCGGCCCTCCAGCTAGGTGGAGCGACGATATACGAAAAGTGGCTGGCAGTAGTTGGATGCGAAGAGCTGAAGATCGAGCTCAGTGGCGGGGCATTGGAGAGGTCTATGTCCAGCAGTGGACTGGAGTAGGCTGATGATGATGATGACCCGATCCGGAGATCAAACCCAGGATCACTCGATAGGTAGTCGCACTTGCGACCATTTGACCAACGAAGCAGTAATTAAAGTGTTTTTTTTATTTAATTAAGTAGTAGAGGTGCACCGCCATAAATAGCGTTGTAGTTCATTTATTTAATTTATCGTTTAATACGTAGAGTATCAATAATATAGTCTGCTTACAGTTTCCGTAGAGCTATGGAGGTCGACGCTACATGTTTAAGTAATTGTATATACATAGCTTAGTGTATGCTACTACGTTGCTAGTATGTGAAAGCCAATTAAACAATCGCCATCGATGGCAGTACGTAGACGACGGAGGCGCAGGGGACGTGTTACGGCGCTGAGCTATGGGTCGTCGTGCCGGGTGACGATGCTATCTATGCACGGTATATCTGCACTTACTGCCTTATTTATACATATAGGAAAAGACACACTGCATTAGATTTAAGAGATTTTCAAATGGTAAAGGGGAGTATCAGACTTGCATACCTACTAATTATTTAGATATATGAAAAGACACACAATACTAGATTTAAAAGCTTTTCAAATGATAAAAGTGATTCTCACCATCTATTTCATGAGATGTAAACGTAACTGGCGAAACGTGGGAGTGTACTACACTCCTCTGCGTATCCCTTCGGGGATTACAGGCGTGTTATTACGTTCAAACGGTAAAGGAGAGTTTTAAACTTATATGTTGATTCGTCATAATAAACGCCTCTATCGTTCCAATGATGGACAAGTGTCTAATCTCAGAATGAGAAGAGTATGGCCATAGACTGCTATGATGGTCAAGTGCAAGTCAGCAGAATTCCCACGCGTAAGTAAATATTACGGCGAACTCTAAGTTGTGCAGGTTTCCACGCGATTTTTTTCTAAAAACACACAATATTTTTTGGAAAGATAGGGATGCGCCCTAGGAATTAATTTCAGGACGCCTACAGTCACTAGTTGAAGTTTATACCGTTAGATTAATACTATTCATTTTAATTGTTGTGTTATGTATCTAGTACAATGTTATTTGCAACTTAAGTGTGAAATTGCGTTTATATGTTTAAGCTGTGCATTAATGTATGCTTGCCTTGACAATCTTATTGTTAAAATAACTCACATATTGGTTATCAATTGTATTGTATTTGTAATCAATTTTTAAAAGAATCGATCTATACAAAGTATATGTAGAACCCTTACAAATTAAAGTAAAATGTTCTATTATTGATAGATATTAAATTCGCATGTTGTGTCTGAAACATGTTAGGTGTCAAACATATACACATACATGTACTTGTATGTATACTCGGATTTATGTTTCTGTATATGTATAGTTATAAAATTAAGTTTACATTCTAGATGGGAATCGAACCCACAACCCGGCTTATTACTGTCAGTAAATACTGCACTGGTAAGGAAATCAAGTTTATCGTATCACATTTATTAGCGGAGTTTACAATAAACATTATATTAAATACTTGAAATTCTAGCATATAACATTGTAATAATTGCTGTACCTACTACTAAAAAAAGATATCTTTTTTCAATTATATCATAATATAATGTGATTTATTATTATGATTCATTGATTCTTACGTATTGTTTCATATTATAATCCCTGTTATATAGCAGGCCAATCATTGAACTATGACGAGACAAGGAACTATGTTACAAAAAACAACCTTTTACAAATGCCACAATGAATGTATCGAAGATTATTTACTTAATCTTAATACTTAGTAACTTCCGTTTATGTATTACTCCTAAGACGATCATTTCCTGCTTTCGACACTTTCTTGTATTACTGATGTGATACGGGTCTCTTCGCAGAAGCAAAGGTTTAAGGCATAACCTGCCACGCTGCCTAAGTGCGGATTAGTAGACTACATACGCCTTAGAGAATATCTTTGTAAACTCTGAGGCGTGCAGGTTCACCGTTCTAGGAAGTGATATTTAATCTGAACAATTATTTTTTTGTACCATCACGTTTTGGATTTATAAAAGATATTAAATATGTGAAATTTCTAAAAGATATTAAATCCTTTTTGTATCCGCAGGTTTATCTATAAGTACAGATAAAGATATTCAGTCGGTACATAAGACGAAGTACAGTAAGTCGTGTACGAGAGGCCAGGGGACCCGATCCTATCGTGGCACGAATGTACCGGGTTCGAGACCTATACCGTGTCTGTGTGGTGTACCAACAATTTATGTACGCTCACCAGGAATTTGCAGAGTCAACGTATTCATATATTGATATTTACCCATCCGCCTATATATATTTAGGTACATTATTTCAAATAATATAAGCGTATATGAAGAGAATGAGAAATGTATGAGATATTAATTTTTACTGTTCTTTTGTGCCCGTAAGGGACGTGGCGTGATGATAATAATAATAATAATACTTTTTCACAGATATTGTCAAAAACACTTATGTATATTTAATTATCATTTATTATTTTCACCACGCGTCATATACGAGATAGCTGACTTTTATGTTGGCCTCCATCCTCTTTTTATATTGAGTAACGACTTACGTTCCATTTCCATTTGCTTCTTCGCGCACTATTACTAGAAGCTAATGTTACAATGTATATGCAATGTACGTATCAGAGTTACTACATATAAAATAGGTAGAAAATGTTAGCGAAGTGACTGTAGAAGGGCAGTCTAAATAACACGCATAGTTAAGACTGAATAACAGGAACACTCCGCGCTGCGGATTACGTAGCGCATACTTCGTCTCTACCTAGAGCAGCCAGTGACATACCTGCGCACCTCTCATACTATATGCATTATGTATAGCGTTTTAATTATTTAGTAATAAAGTAATCCATAATAATCTCAATCAAATTCAAATAAACCACCGAGCGCCAAATAAAATTTATCATTAGCCTCCATACAGAGGTTCGCCATAAATAAAAAGTGAGCCGAACGCGGAACGTTGCAAGTTGGCGCGCGTCGAGTCGCCACATAAGAAAGGAGATCTCTCATCTCGTACAGCTGCCGAGACCGGCCATCGTGTATATAATGATATATGTACAGCCCGCCGGCCGCAGCCCCGTACCACGCTCCTTTTATTTTCACCAAACAGGTCCACGAGCCTTATAAAATTGTAATATTTTAATAAGAAACTGCCGCTGAATAACAATTAAATTGAAAAATAATGCAATAGATCGCTACGTATTAATTAATCATGAGGGGTGCAATCCATTGACTAGAGTACTACGTAGTAAATAACCGACCAGCAATTGCCGTCATTACATGAAAATTTAACCAATCAGACGAGTTGTATTAACAAGCGGGCCGGGCCTTTATAATGAACTGCATTTTCAATCTATTTTCAAAACGCAGCTTCATAAATAATATCACGTATGTATGTATTACGTTTTATATCTGTTAATAAATATATTATTCAGTCGATTAAAAAAGCGGCAGATTAACTTATAAGAAGAAACTGGTTTGTTAATCAGTTGAAAATTCAAAGGTGTTCTATGAAGTTATATGGCGCGATTAAGTTGAATTACGACAGTAATTGTTTTTGAAAAACTTGGTTCATATATGTGTGGAAAAAATATCATCATCTTCGTTAAGTGTACGCCGCCCATCGGAGCCGACCAAGAGATGGAAAGATCAAATTATGTACGAACATAATCACTTTTTATTCAAGCATCTGTCTTTGTTACGTTCAAGGTTCGTGATGGTATGTACATATGTTTTCACTAAGTGACAAACATTGGTCTGGACTAGTTATAATTTTCGAACGGTGTTTGCAATTAATTGATAATTATGACACATAAACAATAAACAATTTTTGAACCATCTTTTAAATTTGCACGTATTATATTAAAATACCATTCATAAATTAATAGTTTTCTTTTCATCTGGAAAGCTATATTCAGTTATATATTTAGTTTCAGTAAAATTGAGTCGTTTTAAATAATGCTACCCGCGACACGTCCACGCCCGACCAACTAATAATTTCGTATCGGACTAAATAATTATCTGTTATCGTTGAATTGATTTAGGTCGAGAACGAAAAATCGGGCCATGAATACGGCCAGCAAAATGGTTCTGGAAATATTTTTTAATGTTTTATCAGGAAAAGTTAGTAGTATTCAAATATTTTATTGCGCAATTTAAACGTGCTAGTTGTTTTGCTTTTTGCTGACGGTTATAAAACATGATTTCTTCTTGATTACACACCGTCAACCGTCGCATAAATACATAATGTTAACACGTCAGTAAAACCCCCTGCGAAGGTATTTGTCGCCATAACTGAAATTGAGCTTTCAAATCGTCCCCGACACGGCCGTGATCCAGTTTTTTCTACGCATGAAGTCTTAACAGATGAGATTTAAATCCTAATTTAACGAGTTGACACGTACATACACCTGAAGCTATTCAACATTTCTCAACATCAATAACATGACCAAATATGTCGAAAGGCATTTGTGAGGTTTTCTTTTACCGACCGTACGGCGAGCTGGCCCGTGGAATTCAGTTTTTAGTGACCGTTTGACTCTTTCGTTACCATATTTGGTATACGAGATGAAACAGACTATAGTCAATTTAATTAATAGACGTTCCCACCGACCATTCGAAGAGTAAAGGCGATGAAGTCATTATGCATGCTTACGAAATATAAAGACCTTTTCAAGGCGCGTCTCATTTTATTCGTTTTGTTTAACACCTAGCCGACGGATTACGATTATGGTTGCCGTTCATCATTTTTTAAAATGGCAAATATTGGCATGAACATTTAAGCAGGTATATAATTGTATTACACGAACTTCGTCATAATTATTGTGTATGATAAGGAGACATATAGGTACGTAACAATGTGATAAGAACTTGTATTATGAGAAAAGCAATATCCACCTTGCGACTGCAGGCTGGAGACGGTCGGAAAAGATCAAAGACGTTTACGAAACTGGCTTAGTAAATTAAAACATTGCAAAACAGCTATACCATAGAAGTCTCGCTTGGGCGATTTCAAAAATGGCGTCGCGCATCGACTGGTGACGACGAGTCAGTTTTTCGCAACCGTCTCCACTCGATAAATAATGCCGCGGACTTTGACAAAAACTCACCTAGTCCTGTTCGGTGGCCGGCGGCGCCGCTCCCCTCCGCCGTCGCCCCTCCCCCGCACTCGCCCGCACTCTCCCCGTAGCTTTTTCTGCCCATTCCACGGCGCCGGCGCAACCGTCAACCGCTCACTTCCATTATTATAGACGTTACCCTAACTATTTACACCGCTACAGCCTAAACTACCTACTTATATTTATGGCAATTTGTTTAACTTCACCAACTATTAAAACTGCAGGAACACGACCACGATTACACTATACTTATCCGAGAGTATTGAAGGATTAGATGGCGCGGAAGGTTATTACTTCACATGAGTCTGATGCGAACGATAGCTGGTAATAAATTTAACTTACACTTTTCTCTTACTTAGCTTTAAGGGTACGAGACCGGGTCTCTTTGGTAGGCATATTAAATTTGTACAATGTAATATTATGTAGTTCGTCTCACCGACTACGCCGAGTCGGTGTTCCACGGTCGCACACACCGTAAACGCACTACGATACACCTACACTATGTTACACGGAAGAGATTTCTACAAATTGCACTGGTTTCCAAACGCGAACATCTACGACGATAGCGCGAATAAAAAATATATGTAAATAAATCAACAAAAACAAAACCCGAAACACAAAATAATACGACCCGTTTCTATTCTAACATTTAACAGTTTATTGTTCTTTTTCAATTTGAAAACATGTATTGTGTCTAATATATATTAATTAAAAAATAATCACAACAACCGAACAACACTTAAATAACGAAAAATTAATTACAAACAATTTACAAACACAAATGTAGGGAGTGTTCGGCGGACTGCGATAGTATCACTGTGGGGTATAGGGCGCCGGCGCGCGCGGCCTAGTGCTCGGGGTGGCCCTGCGCGGCCGCCGCGGCCGCCGCTGCCGCCGCCGCCGCCTTCTGCGCTTGCGCTTGCTTCTCTTGCTCGTTCAATTCCTTTATCGCTTGGATCTCCTTCTTTAACTTCATCCTTCGATTTTGGAACCATATTTTGATTTGCCGCTCCGTGAGACACAGCGCGTGTGCCATTTCAATACGTCTCCTCCGGGTGAGGTAGTGATTCGTGTGGAACTCCTTTTCTAACTCTAGCGTCTGATATCGTGTGTAGGTTTGTCTGCCGCGCCTTCTTAAGCCGTTTGCTCCTGCAACAAGAGAAAAAATAATATTAAATATCAGTCGAGAAATATTATTTTAGGACAATTCGAGAGATCAGTTGACATCGACAGTATTCGCATGCAAATGACCGCTTGATCCAAGTATAGAAAAAAGTTTAAATGACATCGCCTTGGAAAATGTCTGTGAAGCGTTTCAATGCTGAATGGAGGTTGTTGTCGTACACGGCTTAGTTGAAACGACGGTACAATTGCGATCGACGACAGCTTCATTTCGTTCAGCCGTCAATATTGATGGACGGCGTACAGTTCGCCTTTTATATGCCGCAAAGCGCATTGGAATTAATACTGGTTGCAAAGTTGATTAAGAAACATAGGCGAGCGTGGGACTCCGTGAAATAAATGAATTTATTTAAGATTGTATCTAGAATGGGCATAGTACAAATATTTCAGTAGATATGTTCATTACATTGTATCCTTCATAAACCTTGACTATAAGTACATACTCGTACGTACCTCCTACAGATACCTACGTACACGTATGTGAAAAATTCAAAGCGCTATTAATCAATATCGAACCTCCTTCGTACGCTAAATATTTTCGAATTGGATACCGGGAACTCGATCCGGAGAAATGATAACTGAATAAGAGGCATTGGCCGCGAATTGCGAAAATTCGGCCACACCGCAGGGCTGGCATTACTGCGACCATGTACAAAGGTAATTAATTCATCGATAAAAAGCACGGAGCTAAATGAGGTATTGCGAGATGACCAACGGCGACTCGTTTGAAAACTGGATTTGAATTAAGGTTGCGCTGGACTTCTTTATCTTTTTAGTTCAGGGCTCGCTACTTCTCTTGAAACTATGTGATACCTATGTAAATATCTTGGAAATCACTCATTGATTTCGCTACGGGTTTGTTTCGGTATTTGTTTAGTAAAGGTTCATTATATTGATGTATGAAATATGAATGTCACTTTACTAAATGAATCGTATTTTTATGTAAACTTTATTACATAGAATGATTTTATTTGATAAAATGTTGTTTTAATTATTTTTAAGTTATGCGAAAATAATTCGTTTAACGGTTATATTGGCATATAATTTAAAAAATGTTGAAAATCCATTAATTGCCTGCAATTTACAGTGATAAAATTGGTATTTCTTCGACAGGTTCTTTGATACGGGCAAGAATAAGAAACTTCAACCCTATGCAAGCAGCTTCCTTGACACGGTAATTTATCGCCTTTATTGCATGCATGCACTTAATGTATAGCTTCGAGAACGCATGCTGAGATGCATGCTCGTTTTTTCTTCCCTGTACACTACCTCGCTTGTACAATATAACGGCTCGCTAAATAAAAGTGGGTGTACCGGGCGTGCATGGAAAACGTGTTGACCATTCCATACAACTTCATTTGAAGGACAGAATGCAGAGGATTTAGTTCGCTCATCGTTAAAACTCCCTTTAAAGCAATTGCGTTCTTTGGGAATTAATAAGTTTTATTTATTATCCCTTTAATGTCATTAACTATAAAAGTGAAGGTTAGCATCGTAAGGAAAACTACATATGATACTCGTTGAGTCCTCGAAAATGCTCTTCAACATAAATAAAGGTCCGCTAGCGCACACTTGGGCATTCTGCAGACTATGGCTTTAGTATCTAGAGTAAAATAAATACACCGTTTAAGAATCAAAACTCGACAAGCCTTTTAAGATATTTTTTAAACACATGTTTTTAAAGTGTTGGAAATAATTTCAAGTGTAACATTAAGTTGTCACTAGCAACACTTTTAGGACTTTAATTTGTATGTAACTCGAAATCGACTGTATAAAATCTGAGAATCCGCCTCCCGAACCTTATTGGGCAATAATCAACTGAGATCTTAACTAAAGAAATATGCTCGTATGGGCAATTTGTAAAGGATAATTGTTTGTGTGATAAGACACACTATAAAAATACATTTTATTATAACACGAGGTCAATTATTTACGTGTAAATATATTTTTAAGTGCTATTTTATTCATATTTCACTAAATTTGACTATAATTACTTTTATGATGAAATCGTAGGTAGATTTGTAAACCTAAATTTAGCTGTAGCTAATGTAGTTATTTCGCCGGCTGAAATTTAATTATAAATAAGAGGCTATTATTAAATAAAACTAATGTTCATTTTCATCATAATAAAAATTACCGTTTGGCAATAATCTCGCAATTTGTTAACAGCAATAAAAAAATAATAAATAAACATTATTAAGTAGAAATCTAAGGGTATTTCTAAATACTGTCGGTTCGTAACGCCGAAGCGTAATGTTGTGTCAAAATGGAGTATCTCAAGATAGCCACTTAAACAACACATTGCCTGCACTGGAATGGAGTCGATACAAAAATAAAGGACTTTGTAATGAAACCAGAGCGCTCTCGAGAGTGTGAAAGGGTTACAGACCAATTTAATGGCTCAATTATCTCAAGTACCCAGATCCAGGCCGTGTTGAGGGCCGCTGAGAGTTCTGGTAGTCTATCTATTCTCTTATATGCAATCATAACCGATTTTAGTCATCGTAATACGAAATTTATAACGTTCAGTATATAAGAAAAAATTTAAAAAATCCCGGCTGTAATCCTTGAAACGGTAGGCAGAAGATATTAAATAGAGAGTAAGATGTTCAGGTTTCTTTGTAAAAACTGTGGAATATTACTAAGTGGTATTAAAAATAAGTTAAATGGCATTGAGAAAGATTATGATGTAGAAGGTTATGTATATAACCTAGCACGCCTTGAAATATTAGTAGGTATATAGCTATAGCCTAGTGGTTAAGAATTCAGCCCCTCACTCCGGGGGTGCCGGGTTCAAACCCCCGGCGCGCACCTCTTTACAA